>CAUYPK010074984.1:0-50645 GCA_963574355.1 Loris lydekkerianus
TTCTTTCTTTCTTTCTTTCTTTCTTTCTTTCTTTCTTTCTTTCTTTCTTTCTTTCTTTCTTTCTTTCTTTCTTTCTTTCTTATTAAATCATAGCTGTGTACATTAATGCAATCATAGGGTACAATGTGCTGGTTTTATATACAATTTGAAATATTTTCATCAAAGTGGTTAACATAGCCTTCATGGCATTTTCTTATTTTGTTGAGACATTTATATTCTACATTTAGTAAATTTCACATGTACCCTTGTAAGATGCACCGTAGGTGTGGTCCCACCAATTACCCTCCCTCCACCCATCCTCCCCCCTCCCCTGCTTTTCCTATTTTCAGTAGAGATGGGATCTCACTCTTGCTCAGTCTGGTCTGGAACTCCTATGCTCAAGGGATCCTCCTGCCTCAGCCTCCTACAGTGCTAGAATTACAGGCATGAGCCACCATGCCTGGCTTAAATTTAAGACTTTTGAACAAAGAAAATTTATGTGAAATTGAGAAAAGACAAATAATATCCTACATTCAGCACTTAACCAGTTTTAAAACAAGCTGCTTTTGCAACTAAAGCATCACTACATCTTAATATGCTATCCTAGTTCCAACGGTATTTTATACCGTCTCCTCATCCATTAGGCAAAGACTATTGAATGCTCCATTATAAAGAATGAACATTTTTAACAGCTTTTACTTAAATTATCATGACAGGTACTACAGTGCAATGTTGTTAATCTTTTCCTAAAAGCTTAATGTTGCTATTTAGTTGTTTACTAATAAATCAAAGAAAACATGTCTTGTCATTTTAACTTAGACATAGATGAATGAATCTTCAGTGTCATTGGACATGGAAAAAAGGTCCTACAGGAAAAATGGTGATTATTTGCCTTTAAAAGAATATACAGAAACAGAGTCTTCCCCTGCCACCCATTCTGTCTCTATCTTACACACACAGACATACACTCTGCTGTAAGTACCATTCCTAAAGAAGTGGAAATTTAAAGAAATCATATAGGTGAAAATACTTTGTAAACTATAAAGAAGCAACATAAATGTGAGTTGATGCATATTGATCTATCTTTGCATTCATTTTATATTTGATCTTCTTGCTTATTTGATGCTTTCTTGTAGGTCAACCACAATAGAATAATTCTTGGCAGATTTTTCTCTAGTTAGCTTTCTAATCACATTTCAGGCTCAGGATATTTGTTTATTAAAAATCTTGAAACAGGATTATCCTAAATTTCCTGAAGATTTTTTTTTTTAATTTTTGTTTTAATACAATTATTCTGCTTCGTGCTGATAATTTGGTATTGTGGACTACAGGAAATAGGATAATAAGCACATTTCGGCTAGTGATTTTATTTTTATTTCTGTATTCCTCTCAGTGCTTTGTGGTAATAGATGCAAAATAAATATTTAATGAATTGTTGAGTGAGTGAATAAAGTGAAGAAAAGACAATTTTGGAGGATTGAATTATAAAATGTCATGAAATATCTAAACCTACATATTTTGCAACAGCACCTGAATTCTTAATAAAAATTATTCTTTTTTTGTGGATGATGACAGGACTACATATACAGTATTTTTTATTATGTCAGCATAATTTTGTACAAAGTTTTGAATTGGTTTTAGTGTGTCAGCTATCTTTTTAAGCCACGGAAAGCAATATTAATTCAAAAAGCTGGTTAATAGAAGAAAATCTGTCCAGACATTTACATATAATTCTGTTTTTTTCTCCCTAAGAAGGGGTGAATCTTTGAATGAGTCTAGTGGAGTTATAGGCTGATAAAAGTTTTGGCCTGGTAATTATATAATAAGCTGGTGCCTTCCCAAGTTATTAAGATTTTAGAATCATTTTCTGTGTTTATTGGCTTTCATAAAATGTTCATGTTAGTTATGAACTATTCAAAACCTCTAGGAATTTCAGCATTTCTCTGGTGTTTGAGAATCAAGAAGATTTAAAAGTAAACATATTGAATGAAATATTTAACAAATTAAGTATTTTCATCACTTCAAGATCTGTTGTCATTATCATTAATAATTTATTGATAGTCTTTTGGCATAATTAGATAATTGGGAAAATTTAATTATAAAGCAAACTTTTTTGAGCAGAACCCTGTAAATTACGAAACAAAACTGTATTTATCATGCTGAATAATTGATTAAAATTTATGAGTAAGAAAGTCTCAATTAAAAATATTTTGGATATTTTAAAATGTGATGAAATATGTTTAAAATGTCTCACATTCAGTTCCAGCATACCTTGGGTTATGTAGATCAGATTGCAAGTGTGAAGCCTTACATTCCCAGATTCAGGCATCTGATAATGGGATGGATGTGGGGGTTGAGCTTCTTTTTGGGATCCCAAAGAATCGATTCCCTAAGTCAGAGAAGTGGTTTTATCCTGACATTTAGAAACATGTAGTCTGATTGAAGGCTATGTAGGAGAGTTCAAATGTAGGAGGAATGGGGTGTCATGCTACAAAAATGTTGCAAGGAGCAGGAGAGAGGGCCAGTGGGGGCACAGAAGCAGTTGGTAGCGACTTCTGGGAAGAATCTAGATTCAGCATGATCTCAAGAGTGGCTAGGAGTAGTGGCCATTTTAAGCCAAGAAACACATTTTAGATCACCATAGAAAAGCTTTTCAAAGAAAAGTCCTTTTTTTTTTTTTTTTCTTAAATCTATCTCCTTTTGTTATTATGGTACTCCTAGTTTTGTCATTTAACAGAGGCTAGAAATTCACAGTTTTTCTGGTCCACCTCACCACCATAGCCAGATTTTTGCCAAAACCTGACAACTTAATGTGATGCATTTATTCCTCATTCAGCATTCCTTTTCTAATCTTTCTGTCCAGTGATTCTTCATATTCCACAAATCTAGCTTCTAAAATGTTGCCAGATTAAGCACAAGCCTACTGCTAGCCCTCCCTAGATGATAGCACAAAGAATGGAAGGGTCTGACATCTCTGCTCTCTGTGATTGCTTGATCACGATCAACCATTCTCAGTTAACTTCCTACCACTCCTCCATGCCCCGTTCAACTATTAAGCTGAAACCATTGATCACTTTCTCTCAACATTCTCTACTTTATTTGGAGAATTTCTTTAGCTCGAGATCTCATCTTGCTATTTGTTTGAAATACTACACATCACTCAAGATCCATTTAATATCTTTACGAGCATAGGGCTCAGTAGCTTGCCTAGCTTAAGTATCTTTCTCTCTCTGTGAATAGCCGTGCTGCAATCTTTGTGCATTTATCACATTCTGTTCTTTAACTATTGTCATTTTTTTTCATTTCCTCTGTTTGACTTTAAACTAAAGAGCAGTTGAACTTTGCATCTTAAAAGTAATGATATTTAATATGCATCAAATAAACAAATGGATGATGTATCCATGAATGTATTTTCTTGTAAGGTTATTTTAGTGTGGCAGATGAAAAAGGAATTACTTTGTTTAAATTTTCACAATTATTTTTGAAGGCCACTCAGCAACAATAGTGAATCAATAAAAAGAAGTACTCAGTACATAATGTCAGAAAAATCACCTGAGACAATATAATGTCTTTCTTTGTTCATCTCACAATTTCAAAAGCATGTTAAAAATGATTTGTAATTCTTTTGTCTTTAAAATATTGCCATTGACCCATTACACTGAAACATTGAAACTTTATGGGTTTTTTTTTGTTAGATTTGTCTTAGTTTAGATTTTTTTATTTTGGATATTTCAATGTGAATTTTGTCCAAATACTGCTCTTTCTTATTGGGCTTTGTTCGTGAAAAGGTTTATTCTAAATATGATTTCAAAAGGTAGAGATGAGGAAATGGCATTCAAGGCTGATAGGACAGTTAGAGTAAAGACAGAAAAGGTAAAAAAGTATCATTTGGAAGTTCAATTTATGTTTGCTGGCTACAGAAAAGATGACAAAAATATGGAGATTCAAGACCAGGGCATTGAGATTCCCGGATCAAAAAAACAGACTTGGCTGGTGCTCTCCCCTTCCTTCTTTGGGATACCATGGCCACTCTCTCGCTCCCCCCACCCCATCTTCCCTTCTCGCACTCCCTGCTCTCTGCTCTCTTCTCTCTCGCTTTCTCATCTTTTCCCTTCACTCTCTTCCTTTTCTCTAATATAAAATAAACTATTTATACTTTGGTATTCTAAAAAAGAAAATTTAAGCAATGCAGACTCATAGGTGCCTAAGATCCTTGGAAGGTTCACCAGCTTAAAAATAAGTTAGTAAAACCTCTATATTTAGGTATATACGTGATGATAGTACAAAGGATGGACTGGACAGAAGAAAAACAGCAGATGAGAAAATGTAAGTCTGTTGAGGAGGGCTGGACAGAGGCAGTCCAATAGGAATATTTGATCATCAGAGTGTTGGCACATCCTTCTTAGGTTTTCAATGTGGGTTATAAGAGCAAGGAACAGCTGAGATAGGACACACAGGAGCGTGATGGCTCAGGTGGCTAAGGCGCCAGCCACATACACCTGAGCTGGCGGGTTCGAATCCAGCCTGGGCCCGCCAAACAACAATGATGGCTGCAACCAAAAAAATAGCCAGGTGTGGCGGGCGCCTGTAGTTCCAGCTACTTGGGAGGTGGAGGCAGGAGAATTGCTTGAGCCCAAGAGTTGGAGGTTGCTGTGAGCTGTGAAGCCATGGCACTCTGCCCAGGGTGACAGCTTGAGGCTCTGTCTCAAAAAAAAAAAAAAAAAAGAGAATGCATTCAGTTTCTGGACCATTGGACTTAAAATATTACAAACATTGCTATGCAGAGAATTAGAAATTTATATATGGAATTCATGAGAACAAGGGTCTATAAATGTAGATTCAAAAGTCATATCATAGATCTGAACATTACAATCCAGGAAAAGAATAAGAGTACCCAGACAGAAAATTTATAGCAATAGGATAGGGATGGAACAAAAAAATCCTGTAAAAACTGGTGACGGGAAAGGAATCACTGGTGCTGACTAAGCAGTAGCACGGGGACAGTGTAAAGTAAGGGAGCCCCACATTTTCCTGTGGAAATGTTAGGGATCAAATCTGAAACACACCTACTTAAGGAACACAAGCCAGGAGAGCAGAAAAGAAAGTTCAAGTAGAATGAAGACTGAAAAAGAATCACTTCGTTTAGTAATGGTGAGGACATGATGGGAAATTATAAGTGAACGGTTTCCTTTGGAAGGTATGGCTAGGAGCCAGGTGGGGGTGGGGGTTGAAGGAATTTATGCTCTTGCTTGTGCCAATGAATGACTCATGATTAAGCATCCAACTTTTTTCATATATTTAAATATTTCTAAATGTTCTTCTTCAGCTATTTTATTTTTAGGCAAAAAAAAAAAAAGAGTCGATTTCCTTTGTTTAACCTCATAAAGCATAGTCTTGAAAACTTTCACCAGTTTTGTTTTTCTGTGGCTATTTAAGCCTTCCATACCTCATTTTACCATGAGCCATTGTACATTAAAGAGGATCTGCTTAACCAAATAATTTTTATCAGGAGGTCATTTTTTCCTTAATTGCCACTAGTTAGAAAATTCTAGGGAGGCATTTCCTTTAAAACCTGTAGCGTTGCACGGCAGGTTCACATTTGGTGCTCTACTAACTTTCTTTTGACCTTTGCTCATGTTATAATACCTTTTACAGGTTCTCGAAAGTGCACATCAAGAGTGAAAAATTGTTTTCACTGGATCCTGAAAATGAGTTTAGTCTTAATCAACTTAATAGGTATTTTTAATGTGGCATGGTATAACCTTAATGTGTACCTATGAAGCCATCCAATTTAGAGATGGATTAGTCATCAAACTGGTCAAGTTAATAAAAACACAATCAAGGCTAACTTGGTCTCTCTGACTTATTCAGATTTTCCACACTTGGGTTTATGAATCATAATAGAAAAAGCCAGCTGATCTTGAATTCTTTCTTTTTTTTTTAGTTTTTGAAGTCAGCCATTTAGAGTAACTTATTCTTTCCTGATGGGTGTGTGTCTGTATTTTGCCATCTATGCTGTTGGGTTCTAGAGCAGTTTGTGCATATTCCTTCTGATGATCATTTCCTACCCCACATAATATTTAGTTATGTGCCTATCATCGTCCCTTCTTCATTATAAACTGTTGTAGAGGCTAGGTCAGGGCCTCACTTTCTTTGTGTCTTCAGCAACACTCAGCCTCATGCTTTATTCCCAGAACATACTTGAAAAAGAGTTGAAATTTATTGATCCATGAGGTTGTTTCTGAGTTGTCTGTTATCTATTCCCTTGCATCTAATATATTGCCTTGCTTATAGCGGGTGCAGTCATTCATGAAATCATGCATAGCTGCGACATCCGAGGCACTGTGCTGGGCATAGGGAGGCACAAAGTGAAAAGATGTGATTACTCTTGGGTCAGTGCAGCAAGTGTGGCCAGCACGTTTTCCTGAGGAGATGATTGGAGCTGAGGGATTATGGGGCGTGCAGTGGAGGTACAGTCGTAAAATGCTAACATGTCAGGGATCTGGAAAGGCAGCTTAAGTATAGACCTAATTCTATAGACAAAAACACTAGATTTGATCACTGCATTTTTAAAACATCAAGTGTTTGTTGATTTCCAGATATCTTTGAGTATAGAGACTGTAGTAGACACTCGGATATTTGCTCATCCCAGCAACCATTTTTTCTTTGCTTTTCTTAGCAACAGAACCTGGACTTTTTATCTGGACACTTGGTCATGTGAAATAAAAATCTGTGTTTCCCGTTCTCCTGCATTTAGATGTGACCATGTAACATAGTGTCTTTTTGGACAACAAAATGTAAATGGAGGTAGTTTGTGAGACTTCTGGGAAGGCTAACCAAAGAGAGCTTTTGTAGCAAAAAAGGCCCAGTCTTTGGCCCTTCTGTCTGTCTCTTTTATTCTGCTTGTTAACAGCAATGTGATGCTGGGAGCTTCAGAAGCCATCACGGACCATGAGGCAATTGGGCAATAGAGCCATACATTAGAATTCTGAATAAGGAAGACAGGCGTCCGGATCCCTGATAGAGCTGTTTTACTAGTCTTTGGTTGCAAATCTCTGAACTTCCTAACAGGACAGAGTAATAAATTTGTATCTGGTATAAATTTTACTTATTTTAGGATTTTCTGTGAATTTGCCCAAATAACTTAGTAGTACAGTGGCTATTTGAAGCACTTTCTATTAATCCCCTTTGGGACATAGAAAAATGTTATAGACATACGTAACTAGGTCTTTAATTTCTTGGCAGTTAAAACAATTGGAGTGAGCTTGCTGACTCTGGCTACAGAAAAAGTACTCAATACAATAGAATTCTGTAGTTTTTGAACTTAAGCAGTATCTTGTGGGGAAGGACAATACATGAGGTAAGGAGTGGAACTGAGTTTGATTCTTTTACCAGTTGTGTGATATGGACAAGTCATCTTCTCTTCTGTGGAAAGGGCTTTGCATCTACTCACTGGCTGGTTGTGAATAGTGAAGGATTAAGTGAGGTAACATAAGTAACATATGTTAGTTCTTATTTTCTCCTTTCCTTTCTCTAAGAATAAGAAATTGGGAAATTATGAAATAAGCCAGGCTGATTCAGATAATTACAAGAGGTGTTTTGCTTAAGCATCGCACTTGACTTCCTTCTTGGCATTTTTGTAACATTTTTTGTTCGAAGTCAGATATTTGAACCCTCAGAATATCTCTGATTGATTACGTGACTTCTATGGTATACTACAAAATGATTGTTTTGAAAATGATTACCAAATACATATGTGTTAGTTATGATACACATAGAAATTGATCATTTTCATTTTTTTCCCTTAAAATTCAAAGTGATTCAACATCAGGACTATGAGGTTCTTTGTAAAATACTGTCATTAATACTGAGTATGAAGCTCCTCAACTAGCCTCCTCATCAGATTCCATATGAAATTGTAGGGCATAGCTGTTTTATTGGTATTTAACCTTTAAATTATTTCTATTATGTTCTTATAAAATTTTAATTTTCATCTTATAATAGTTTTATTTTTCTAATTTTAAAATAAACATGAACAATGTCTTAGATTTATGTCAAGAAGTGTTCAAAAGTATACATTTTTAAAAATTTCATATGGTTGTCAGTATGTAACAGGTGGTAGGAGAGAACTTGGCCATCCCAAATTTATTATTTTATCATATATTTAATATTTTGAAATTAATTGATTTTTATAAATAAGGAAAGTAGAACAGAATCTGGTACAGATTAGAAAAATAGAGGATGATATGAATAATTCACATATGGGTTTCAAAAGAGATCTTCAGTAATCATTAGCAACTGTTATAAATATTTTAGATTTTTATTAGAAATCTGATGCCAAATATTTTTTAATTTGCATGTAGAGGAGTAAGAACGTGGTGGTTGAGAAATATTTCATAAAATAAACTCAGAGGCAGCTAGAATTTCAGAACTGAACTTACAAACTAAAGTTCTGTTCACTTGATTTTTGCCACCAGTAAACATAAATGTCATTTCTCTAACCTTAGTTTGATTTTTGTCTAAACATGATGTAAGCTTTGTGTAAAATATAGATTATTAAGGTATATGATTTTTTAATTCATAAAGTTGTCACAAACATGTCTGTTATATAACTTTCACTTATTTTATTGTGAATCATATTCATTTTAAGGTGATTATAAAGAATGTCTTTAGAGGATGTTTGCTGTCCAGAAAAAGTGAAATCTCAGTATAGACACAACTTTTCATGATTGCTGGCTTCTACTACCTTCTCTGGCTTTTCCTCACTCCCTACACACATTCAACCTGGGGCCCCTATGCTTACCCCAAGCAATGGTGCTTTCTCTTTCCTCTGCTTTGCAAATGGTGGTCCCCTCTGGCTGATTTTCCATCCCTTACTTTACTTGCCTTTGCCTGGTTAAATTCTATTCTCCTTTAGTGTTAGCTAAGAGGCTACTTCATCTATAAGACTTCTCTGAGAACACATCCTAGGCCCTGCCTGTGTGTGCCCAAAGGGCCCTGTGCTTCCATATTGTAGCAACTACCATGTTTCCTACTGCAACTGTCTCTTTAAATCCACCTGTAGATTGAAGGCTCCCGAAAAAGGGCCTGCAGCGTCAGTGTCATACTACTGTGATCTGAATGTTTGTACCCCTCCAAATGTATATGTTGGAATCCTCTTCCCCAAGGTGATGGTATTAGTAGGTGAGGCCTTTGGGCAGTGAGGGGAGAGCCTCATAAACGGGATTAGTGCCCTTATAAAAGCTGTCCGAGAAAGCTCTTTTGTCCACTCCACCTGTGCTGGTGCAGGCCGTCTAGGAACCAGGAAGTAGGCCCTCTCCAGACACCAATCTGCTGTGCTTTTATCTTGGACTTTCCAGCCTTCAGAACTGCAGGAAATATATTTCTGTTGTTGATGTGCCACGCAGTCTGCAGTATTTTTTACAGCAGCCTGAACAGACTGACAAACACAGCAAACCTACATTGACCAGGACCTGGCACATAGAAGGCCATCAATGCATATAATAAACAAAAGAAAGTGAATAAGGTGAGACCTCCTCAGCTTAGATGTACGTATGCATTAAAGCACTAGCTTTGACCACATTTGTTCCCTGTTATTGAACTCTATTGCAGCATGGCCGACATGATTATAACCACCTTTAAGAATGAATACAGGATATTGCTTTATTTATTTAGACAGTTTTGGTGCCAGTAGTGAAAATGACTGTGATGGTCAGAATGACTCCCACATAACGTTATGTTTTGGCTGTTTCCATTTAGACAGATCAAAATCAAGATATATTAGCTACACATATAATTTATCAAAGTTAAAGGTAACAATATTTAAGTTAAAAAATTTAATTCAAAGAGTTTTAATGAATGACCAGACTTTTAAAAAGAAAGTCAAATAGAAGACATTGACAGTAAAATAATTCACATGGTTTAAACATTTTATTGAAAAAACTCTTATCTCAGTGTTACCTCTATTTTTTATATCATATTTACAGATGTTTAATTGCATTTAAACTTAAATTTGGGGAAAATGCAGGAGACTAAACATATCACAAAGAAATTGCTAGATTTTCTTTTTAAAGTTTAGAGTAGCTTTCTCTCCTTTCTATATTTATCTGTCAACAGTAATCATAAAATAAGTTGGAGGAGGCGAACCATGCAATCACTCCCTCGTGGCTTCATCTAATAACCCTGTCACCTAAACATGTCTTCATCCCAGAAACAGGCGGGGCACATTTTCAGGCTGCCAGGCCACCAGGTGGGACACTGAGGTGGCAAAACCACCAGAGGTGGTGATCAAGTCCAATATATAAAATCTGCAGCTGGGAACCCACTCATATCCTCAAGACCTTCTGTGTTTGTAGAAAAATCTGAAGATGACCTTTCATCTGATTTAAAAAAAATTTAATTTTCTTTACCCTTTGTGCTTCCCCCCCAAGACTCTGTGTGTGCTTATTTCCTGGGCATTTTCTTTTACTCCTTCTTTCCTTTTATTCCCCTTAAGTCCACCTCATTTACACTGCTCCATTGTTACACAGTGAGTGATGTATCACTGCTGCCTTGAGAAAAGGTGAGCAAAGAGGTCTGTTGTACAGTATGGTGACTATAGATAATAATAATATTTTGAATACTGGATAGTTGCTAAGAATGTAGATTTCAAATGTTCTCATCATAAGAAATAAGTGTGTGAGATAATGCATATGTTAATTAGCTTAACTTAGCCATTCTGCAATATATATAAATATCCAGACATTATGTTGTATGCCATAAACATATACAATTTTTATCAACTTCATTATTTTTTAATAATGAACAAGCTGACATCAATAGGCTAAAGAGTTGATGGCAGAGCCCACAGTCAGGAAGTTTAAACATTTCAGAAAAAAAAGGAATAAGCTCATTACAGCAGAGGAAAAATTCTTCTGACGACTCCTGCACACCAGCTCACTCTATATATTTTGTTCTGAGAAACTGCCCGTTAGGCCCAGAGACCTGAGGGTCAGATCAGCTGCAGAGTCCTTGAGTGGAGACCTCAGGAGTGGCTCCTGAGGGAACAGGCTTTGGGACCGTGCACCTTACGTTTGTGAGAGGGTGTACGGTGAGGAATCAGACTAGGGAGAGGGGTTTCCAGCCAGTCCTCACATGGGGCAGCACTGCAGTGAGAATGAGCCCCTTCAACTCTTTCATTAATCAGGAGCTGGGAAGGAAAGTCACAGAAGGTGGCTCTGTGCCACTGTCCTACTTACTCACGGGGGCAGCTCCCGCTCCAGTGTACCTGGGGCTCTTAAGGGAACAGCCTCCTGGGGCTAAATATTCTGTCCCTGTCTGTGACATAACAGAGGTGCCAACCAGTTGTCCTGCTCTGAAGGCTCATTTATTTTTGCGTGCCAGGGGACATTGTTTTAGTTATGTAGATTCTGACATTTCAGTCCCAAGCAGAGAATGGTGGTGGAGGAGAGTCAAAAAGAAAGATGAGGGTGGGAAGGAGAGGGAAGAAGAGGAAAAGGGGAAAGAGAAAGTTTAATGTCAGGGAAATAACAAAACAAAGAACACATTTTATATTTCCTCATTAAAAAAACTAGGTAGATATAAATATAGATAGAATCTATTTAAGATAGTCCTTAAAAATTTTAACTCCTCTTGAAGCTTCCTTTTGTCACTTAAAGAACAAATTTTTTTTTATTCCTTTAATAAACCATTTATAATTTAAGCAGATAGCTGATGAAAAAAATAACTTCGTATTTCTCCAAGTGGGAAAATACAGTCAGGAAAATTAAAGTGGCACAATTTTTGCTTATGTGTATTATAGTCTTTACTTTCTCAGGGAATTTCATTCTGAGCCTGATTCTGGTATTCTTTGTCAGACAGAAATTACCTCTTCTTTTTTATCAATAGAAGAACTCTTAGTTTGTTACTCAAAAAATATGATACAATGGCGTGGCTGCCCTGGCATATCTGTTATTTTCTATAATGCTTGAATGCTCTTTCCCCCCCTCTCTCATAAGGCTCTGGCGTAGACAGCTTCTCACCGCCACTGTGCTGGTCTCTTCTGTTTCCCTCTGACCTCCCAAGCACTGGGATGTGAGGGGGGTGGCGGGGCAGTGACTCGGGAAGAATCGCCCTGGCTGGGCTTGTCGTGCCAGCACTGTATTTGCTTCTGGTACTTCCATCTGGGGTCTGGACATGATTGGGATTGTGTGTGACAAATGAAAGAGCTGTGCCTTCCCAATGAAAACTTCTCCAAACAGGACAAGTTTGATGAATTCTACAGTCCTTGGCCCTCTTCTCTCTCCCCCTAACACCGGCCTCTGATAATGAAACTGGGACTTTGGCTTAGTGGGTGGTCACTATGGTGCATTTCTGTGGCTATTCTCATGAGCCATAAATTCAGGAATGATGTGAGAGATAGGATCCCATTTTTAGAAACACCTCTCAGCCTGAGCTAAGTACCTTCATGGACCACATAATGACGTTTTGGTCAATCGTGGACTGTGTATATGATGGTGGTCCCAGAAGGTTAAAAGAGAACTGAAAAATTCCAATACTTGAGATGCTGGGGCCATCATTGTGTCGCAGTGCACTATGCTGCTCGGGTGTTTGACCTGATGGTGTAAACAAACCTACTGTCCTGCTAGTTGTGTAAGAAGATAGCACAAACCACACAAACAATTATATATGGTATGTTATCTTTGTTTTTGTTTTTGAGATAGAGTCTCACTCTGTCACCCTGGGTAGAGTGTCATGGCATCGTCATAGCTCACAGCAACCTGAAACTCTTGGGCTCAAGTGATCCTCCTACCACAGTCACCCCAGTAGCTTGGAGTACAGGTGCTCACTACCATGCCTGGATGTTTTTTCTATTTTTAGTAGATATGGGGTCTCATTCTGGCTCAGGCTGGTCTCAAATTCCTGAGCTCAAGCAATCCAGCCAGGATTACAGGGGTGAGCCATTGCACCTGACAATGTATGGTATGCAGTATTCGATAATACATGATTATGTTACTAATTTTTACATTTGCTATACTTTTAATTGTTATTTCTGAGTTTACTCTTTTTACTCATTAAAAAAATAACTGGCATAGGTTCTTCAGGAGATATTCCAGAAGAAGACATCATTGTCTTAGGAGATGACAGCTCCATGCAGGTAATCATCATGAAAATCTTCCAGTGGGACAAAAAAGGTGGATATGAAAGCCAAGATGCGGAGGTGAAAGACAGTGATATGGATTAACCTGACTTTGTGTAGGTCTAGACTCATGTGTACATGTATTAGCTCTGTATTATTCTAAGTAAAATTCAAAAAGTAAAAAAAAATCGACAATAGAAAATAGTTTATAGAATAGGATATAAAACACTTTTCTACACTTGCACAATGTATTTGAGTTTTAAAAGTTTACAAAGTAAAAAAAACAGTAAGCTAAGTTTAATTTATTATTGAAGAAAGACACTTCATGAAAAATGAATTTTGTGTAGAGAAAATATACAGTGTTTATGACATCTACAGTAGCCGCATTAATGTCTTAGGACTTCACATTCACTCGCCACTCACTGACTTACCCAGAGCAACTTCTAGTCCTGCTAGCTCCACCCTTGGTGAGTGCCCTATATAGGTATGCCATTTTTAATCTTCTATGCCATATTTTTATTGTACCATTTCTGTGTTTATATATGTTGAGATCTACAAATGCTTAGCCCACAGTATTCTGTACAATCATAGACTGTACAGGTTTGTAGCCCAGGGCAATAGGCTGTGCTGGACAGCCTAGGTGTGTGGTAGGCTGTGCCGTTTAGGCTTCTGTAAGCTCATTCTATGATATTCTCACAACCATGAAATCATTTAATGACTCATTTCTCAAAATATACATTGTCGTTAAGTGAAGTATGACTATAGGAGAAAATGGAAAAGGCAGTGTATTTTCAATAATGAAGTACAGAGTAATATGTGCCAGGCAGTGCTGTTCAGTGATGCCCTCATCACTGCCACTCCTCTGCCAGTGGCCAGAAGGAGTGGCTACTCTGTCAACTGATGTGTGTATAGGACCAAGCACAGTCTAGCATTTCTCTCGATTTAGTTACTGAATGGTAAGTAAGGTCATCTTTCCTGTCTGAGAGGCCAAGAGCCTGAGCCCATGTTGCACATCCGTCCTGTTCTCAGTGACGGCTCTCTGGTTCTCACTCTGCTTTCACTCCAGCTGCCGCTTCACACCACTGCGCACACTCCTCCTCTGACTCCGTCTCCATTCATCCCGCCATTCTTCTCATTTGCCTGCTTAGCATCCTTTCTGTGCCAAATAACCTCCTTTCCTTCCTCCACTTGTCATCTGAAGAAAATCCCACCTTCTTGTCTTAACTGGAAACTGCATATCCCTGAAGAAGGCCACTTTTCCCACAGTCCCTCACAAGCTTGTCTTTGTATCTCTGGGTGAAGGAGGTGTGTCCACCTTCCTCTGAGTTGCCTTTATTCATGTCTAATCCACCCCATCCTGCACAACTACTGATGCTCTGGACTTCATATTCGACTGCATAAAACACATCCCATCCCTTCCTCCCCCCAATATATCAACTACTTTCTTCTATTTCCCCTTGTTATGTCATCTCTCAACACCTAACTCTCTTGCTGGGCTGTTTAAACATGCATGGTGTAGCCATGACAACTTCTCACAACTCGCTTACTTGGGGCTCCATGGTAGAGAGGAGATGGGTTTCTGGCCTCTTCACTTCTTGACAGCCTCATTTCCTGTGCTTTTTCCTCCTAGGCCAAATGCTCTTTCTGTTGCTGCATGGACTTCACCATTCATTTTGTAGTATCTCCTAGTTATTGGTTTTAAACACTTTGCTCCAGTTTAAACTCCCCTCCTTGCCCCACTTGCTCATGAATGCACTCATCAGCCATCTTTCATTTCCTAGAGACTCTCAGGGCATTATTGCTGCCATTGTATCTCTGTTTATCAAACCTACTTTCACTTCTCTTTTTCCATGAACCAACATTTTAATCATCTGGACATGTCCTCAATTCCTTATGCATTTCTTTCTCCATTACGCTCATCTGGAAAACCTCCAGGCATGTACAAACCCATTTATTTAACTTCTTTGTGCCTGACTTTGAGCAGCAGAATGATGATGAAAAAAAATTACACAACTGGGATGGCATGCTTTTACTCCAAATTCAGATCACAACTATCAAGTATACATTGAACATTTTCCCCAATGGTATTTAGTTTCCTACACCATAAGAGGATAATTTCATCTCTTCTTCATTTTTTCAACCTTTCTCTAGACCAGTGGTTCTCGACCTTCCTAATGCCACAACCCTTTAATATAGTTCCTGTGGGTCGTGACCCACAGGTTGAGAACCGCTGCTCTAGACAATCAGATGTTTGCCCAACTCCATTCCTCGCTAGTGAGCAATAAGCCACCTTACTTAAATGTTCCCATCCTCTTAATGGTAAATTTACAAATTTTCTTGCATTTGCTTCTATTTTCTTTTTTTTTCTGTTAAAATGGAAAGTATCCTTTCACCTGTCAAAGGTAAATTGTCACACTTGTCCTTAGAACATGCCTCTTCTCACTTTTCAAATACTTCTGTTCTTCACTTATCCTGTCTGTCTCCTAAATCAACCACTTCTCCATATGTCCAGAATCATTCCTACTGGGATTCAGCATATGCTTTTAGATTTCCTCCAGTCCCACTAACACAAACCAATGAAGACTTGTTTTGCCTCTCATTTCATGGCACTACTTCCTGATCTCTTGAACACAAAAAAATTCGTGAGAAATTCCATACCAACTATCTCTCTATCCCTGCCTCAATTCCTACTTTAATTCAATATGACTTTTGCCTTCACCACTCAACCGCAAACTGATTTTGTCAAAGTCAAGGTAAATTTCATGTTTCAAGTCCATAAAAACCTGGATAATTTTCTGTCATCACCTTGCTCAACCTTTTAGCAGTATTTAACAGAGTTGACTGATCTTTCCCTATTGAAGCTCACCCTTCTTGGTTTCGATATCCTTGTCATCTCTGGGTCTTTCTCCGTTTCCTTGGTTTCTCCCTGCTGTTCCTCTACTGGCTTCCCCAGTCACTGACCAGTGAATTTTAGAGCTCTGTTAGGTTGGCTATTTTCTCTCTTTATGTCCTCTTGAGAAACTCTTAGGACTTTAAATATATCCATATGAGGACACCTCCTAAGATCCTATCTCCAGCTTAGACTCTCCTTACCTCTAGACTCGTTTATCCTTTTCACGTCTGTACACCTTATAGAGATTATACTCCATCATGAACTCTTGATCATGACCCAGTCAACTCCCTAACATGTCTCTCCTCCACTCGTCTTCATCTGAGGAAAGAATAATGTTTAATTTTGTGCTTTTCCTTACTTTCACCTCTGACCTATCAGCAAGCCCTGTTAATTTTACCTTCAAAGTGTTGAATCCCCTGCTTCTTTCTACATCTCTCCCTCTATACTGCTAGTCCAAACCAAGGTCACTTTTTACCTGGACACTTGGAGAGCAAAGGGAGCTGAATTTCCCTTTTGCTTCTTCTATTCCTTTTTTATTTAATCAATCAGAATGATCTTTAAAAAAATGCCAATCAGATTATGTGGCTTTGCTATTTAAAACCTTTGAATATTTTGTTACTTCTCCAAAATAAAATCCAGACTTCTTCTCGCCAATAAGACTCTGCATGATCTGACTTCTACCTACTGCCAAGAGCCTGTACCTCTTCTTGGTCACTTTGATTTTTTTTATTTTTAAATTCCTTGAACACAGTTGCTGTCCCTCACCTCAGGGCTTATATATGCTTATCCTTATACCTTAACTGCCTTATCTTTCCCTGACCTTTCAGAAGTGACCCTACATTCTCGAGGTCTCAGTTTAAATGTCAACCCCCTTAAAGACATCTTTCCTGACTACATTATGTAACACAAATACGCTCTTGTTAATCCTTAACACATCATCCTGTGGATTGCTTCCTGTATGAGAATTATGATAATTTATACGTACTTTTGTTTTTTTCATTTATGTATTGGCCAAGTTCCCCACTAAATTTCAAGTTCTGTGAGGTCAGAGAAACATGTCTCTCTTGCTAACTGCTGAATCTCCAGTGTCTAGCACAGTTTCTGGCATTTAGTGTTTGCTAAATGAAGTCTATATGAAACTCAACTTAAAACAAGTGGGATTTTTTGTTACATTTCCTCTCTCTACTATATTATACCATATTCAGTTAAAATCTTTCCTTTTTAAAAATATGTATGCTCAAAAGAGATTCCATGCATTTTTCTTTGGATAATGGTAATTTCTAATTATATATGCTTATGTAATAATACATGCTCTAAAATTATATGGTATCTTCTATTTCAGATCTCAAAACTATTTAGAAATCACAATTAACGAGCAAGCAGATATGGTGGTGCTGGGTCGTGTATGGATTTGAGCTTGCCTTCTTAAGACCCCGGCTCAAATGTATGTCAGGCGGTAGCTAAATGCTGGGTACACATGGTCATGTAGTTGTGTAAAGGACATTGGAACCTAAAAAGGGGGAAGGTTGGAATGGGGAGTGAGGGACAAAATCTTACCTATTGGGCCTAGTGTATACTAGTATCATGATAGGCACATTAAAATCCCTGACTTCAGCATTATGCAATTCATCCATGGAACACAAAACCTTGTACCCCTTTAATATTTCAAAATTAAAAATAATGTTTCTCATTCAGCCTATCGTTTCTCAGTCAACTTCTAGTTGACTATTTTGTTGGGGAAAATGAAAATAAGTAAAACTCCATATTAAAGATCTGTTAGATACTTTTATACATATCCATGAAAAGAAAAAATAATCATGACTATAGGAGAAATATCAAGAGAGAATAAGAATTCAGTCCAAGCCAATAATTACAGCCCTTTCAGCTGTCACTTATTGAGCACCCACTGTGTTCTAGAAAGTTTTCTGGATTCTGTAACCATAAAGCTGAATGTGACATGGTCTCTATTCTGTTGTAGTGGGGAGACGTGTATAGCAATAGGTGATTATTAATATAATGCAATATGGTAAGTGCCATAGAGGATTAATGGCTGAAGTGTATTAGTACATAAAGAAGGAAGCTACTAACTTTGCCTGAAGAAGGCTAGAAAATACTCTACAGGTAGAACTCTTGGAGTGCTCTTTAAGGATGAGTAAGAGTTGGCCAGGAAGAAAAGGTAAAAGAGAAAAAAGATGGCATTCCCAGAGAAGGAGAGGGATGGAGAAGAGAGAGCGTATAGCATGTTACAAGAATGATTGTAGTAGTTGGAACAGAGGGTACAGGGAGGAAAGTGGCAAGAAATGGTGTCTGAATTCTGATTATACTGATACTTCTGTAAAAAATGATGTGGGCTGAGAATCCTCCATCATTAACTAAAAAGGCTACGAAACATAAAATCAACTTATGCAGGTTATCTCCATTATATTTTAGGTTAATATCATGATTTAAGAGTTCATAGTGTTGATAATGCTGTTATAAAAGTGTTTAACTAGACTAACATTTCCTGCCATTTTTCAATAAGTCCATTCAAACATGGTAGTCTTTTATCTATGTATCTCTGTAGCTTAGGTGATTTGGGGCTTAAATTTTAGGCTGTCAATATCAGAGTCATTTAAAGATCAAATTTAAAAAGCTTGGCTCATTAGAATCCCTGCCATGACTTGTTTTTCACGTATGTAAAGTGGGTGGTCATCTGTGTTACATGATGGGAAGATTCCCGGAATGCCTTCTGGCTCAAAGTTTTCCACAACCTATGAGTCACAGTGATAGACATATAATGTTAGAAATTCCTCAGGGTTAAAATATTGTCCCCCAAACCCAGTTTCTTTATCTTTCTTTTCCTTTCTTTTTATTTTTAAGGTGCAAATGGCTTTCCATCACATTTAAAAAATATTCTTAAGTTGTCATCTTACTTGACTTCTGCCAAATTTGAGACTCTTAGTATATCTTTTTTTCTTGAGTTTTTTTGTTCTCTAAATAGTTCTGGTTTTTCTAACCTTTCAAACTCATGCTTAGAAGATATAAGCCATGGCCTAGAAATAGTTTTTATTTAATCTCACTTGTTCCAGTATGTTGTCTCACGTATAGCCTTCTGCATGCCTGGGGTCTCCAAGACAGCAGGAGTTGTTCTATTTCCTTTTACCAGGGAGTCAATCTTCTCTCTTCTGCCTGGGTGTGAGACACTTGTCTTTTTTTGTTTTTTGTCTTTTTTTAAAAAATTCTGGCTGAGTGAGATGGTAAATAGGAATCTGGGATTTAAATTTCACCTTCTAAGTTTCAACCATTCCTCCAATTTTTGTTTATAGCCTCCATTCCTATTTCTGGAGGTACTAGTTTGCTTTTTTTTCATGACCTTTCCATGTTTTATAGTGAAGGTCCATCTCTGCCTTATTGTCTTCTCTTCCTTTGGCATTTAATCCCTTTCAGGTTTGTGAAGGCCACAACCACCTGATGAAATTCTTTCCATCTTTCCTAATATAGTCATTGCCCATATATTTATGTCCTACTTCTCAATTCTTTTGATTTTCTGAAATGATAGCAGTTTTATTCCTTTCAAGGTTTTGGGAGGGAACTAAGCATTCTATGCTAGACATACTCTTATCTGAAAATGTGAATGTTACTTTTTTTGCATTATTATTATTGCTCAACATTTTGTTGCAGCAATTATCTGATTTCTTTTCTGAATGTATTTATCTTCGTTCGTTTTTTATGAGGTTTTTTTTTTCCATTCCTTACCTTAAACATTGTTATTAAATTTTATGCCTTTTTAATTTTGTGAAGGCAAAAAGGGGAAACCAAATAAACACATGTATATGTATAGAGAAAATTAAAAAAAAAAAAAAGGAACTAAGATAAATGTCTCATTTTAGGTTACCATGTTTAATTGGAGATCTTCAGGATTATTTTTCTAGAATACAAATATGACCCTAAAAATCTATTGTTTCATCCTTTTAATGACCTTGCTTACCTATAGAGTAAAATCTGAATTGGATGTATCCTAAAGTGCTTCTTGATCTGGTCCTTATATACTTATCTTTCAGAAATATCCTTTGCCTCCTTCATTTCTCTCCTTCATGAGCCAGGTGGGGCAGAGTTATCCAAACTAACCCATAAGCTTGCTTCTTACAGCAGAGCTGCAACCACCTGCAGATGCATGGCCCAGAAAAACTTTTCTTGCTAAATGTCACTAAAATGTAGAAGCATCTTTCCTTCATAAAAGGATGTCTGATACAGAAACTGACACCAAGAGGTGGGATACTGTCATTAAAACACTAAAATATATGGCATTAAACTTTAGACTAGATTCAGGGATGGTGGGGAAATTTTCATACAAGTTTGGAAAAATAACAATCCATATTGTGCAGTGGTAAAACTTTTGGAAAAACTATTGCCTATGGCATGAAGGAAATGTACAAAAAAGGAAGCTACAAAATATGGTTAGGTGATTTCAGGAGAATATGTTGAAATTATCAGCTGAATGCTGCTAGCTGAAATTTAATAGAATATTGCAAGCAAGTAATAAGTTTAGAAAAGGACTGATCAACTTATCTACATAACTTAGAGGGAATTTCAAGTTTCCCATATAAAACTATTTCTTATACAATCAGCTTTCCCCAAATTGGGCATTATAACACAGTCTCAGATTAAAGACTAAATCTAAAGTTCTGCCAGAAAGATATATATGATCAAACCAAGGGGTGGCTGAAACATCCTTTATTCTTATGATAGACAAAAGAATTAGAGTTATAGATAGTAAATCTCTAACAGGACAAAAAGGGTCCATGAAAGCCTAGGGAAGTGATCTCACATATTCCCCAAGTGCTCCTAAATCAAGAGGATGAGTTAAAAAGAACTGTGGATGTGGTTTTGGTAAATAGAGTTGATGGGAATCAGATACATAAAAATCCACAAAGATTTTAAGAGAGAAGTACTAGCAAAATTGTCCTTGCTTCCTAACACAAAAAACAGACTGGTTATTTGAAATATAATAAGGTTTCTGGTTCTTCAATTTCTAATTAATGTTACAAATTTCTCAGTAAGTACTACTTCCATGATTTCCCATTAATTTTGATATGTTGTGTTTTCATTTTCATTCATTTCAAAGTATTTTATAATTTTCCTTTATTATTTATTCTTTGACTCATGGGTTATGGGAAAGTATACTACTTGGTTTCCACTTTTTAATGAACTGTATTGATCGTTCACATTTGAGGTGACTATTAGATGTATGTCTATAATTTAGTGATTTGTTATTTGGGTCCCCTGTTCTGTCTTTCCTTTTCCTTTTTCCTCCCCTGCCATCTTTTGGATTATTTGAATATTTACATTTTAATTTTATCTTCTTAGTTGCTTATTAGCCATAACTCTTTCTTCTATTATTTTATTGATTTCTTCAGGTTTTGTTGTGCTTATTTACTTTTAAGTGTTGCTGTACCACCTCATGTAAAGTTTACAAACCTTACTGTGTAGTATATTTTCCAATTTTTCTCCTGAGCTATTGTTATACTTGTAGCTTTTACGTATGGTATAAACTACACACAGTATTTGTGTTGCTTTCACTTAAAAAGTCATCTTTTAAATACATTTATGTATTTACCCGTTAGCTGTCATTTCTAGTGCATTTCATGCCTTTGTATTTCCATCCATTTTTCCCCTCTTTAATTTGGAAGACTTCCTTTAACATTTCTTGTTGAGTGGAATTATTGGTGATGAATTATTTCAGCTTTTGTATTTCTTAAAAAGTCTTTATTTCACCTTAATTTTTGAAAGATATGTTCACTGGGTATAGACTTCTAAGATAATATCTTCTTTTAATAGTTTTAAAGAGGTTGTTATACTGTTTTTTTTTTTTTTCACTTGTTTCTGAAATAAAATATGTTCTTTTATTTATTTTCTCAGTACATATCATTCTTCCCCCCCACCCCCTTGGTCATGTTCAAGATTTTCTCTTAATCACTAGTTGTGAGCAATTTGATCATGCTGTATAATTTTTTCATGCTCCTTGTGATTAGGTTTTATTGAACTTGAATTTGTGTTTTATAGTTTTCATCAAACATGAAAACTTTTCCATCATTATTTCATTAAATATTTTTCCTCTCTTCACTTTTAATACCTCTTTTCTTTTTGGGAATCTAATTACATGTGTTGTCTTCCAGCTCATTGATACTCATTTTTATTATTTCTTATTTATTTTCATTTTGTGTAGCTTCCAAAGCTGTATTTTCCAAGTTTGCTAGACCTTTGCTGCAAGGTCTAGTCTACCATTTATTTCAACTAATGTATTTTTTATTGCATATATTATATTTTTTGATCTCTAGAAGTTTTATTTGAGTTGTTTTTACATTTTCTCTATAGCTACATAACTTTTTGAACTTATGGAATAGATAATACAGCTATAAGAAACAATTTGTTATCTTTGCTGATTCTAATCCTTGTGTCAGTTCTTATGTGGTTTTTATTAATGGATTATTCTTCTCATTATTATTTGGGATTTCCTGCTTCTTTTCTTACTTTGACTGATAATTTTACATAGGATGCCAGATATTGTGAAGTTTATCTTGTGGGTGCTAAATACTTTTATATTCCTTCAAATATTCTTGTGCCTTCTTTTGGTATACATTTATTTGGAAACAGCTCCTTTAAATCCCCTATCAAATGTAAATCATAATATTTTCAAATCTGGATTTCAGGAACTTATGAGTCTATGTCCTGGTCTTCTAATCCTTTCTGGTAGTTCTGTCCTTATGCTTGGGTAGTTTCCTCTCATATGGGTGCTGATCTCTACTGAGCTGAATATTGAAAGGATATCTTCTTGATATTGATCAATAGTTTATTTTTAGATGACTGAATTACAGATACTTTTATTAATATGGTTGTCTGTATTTTCTCTTTTTGGTAGAAAATATAATGATTTTGTGTACAATGACTTAAACTTCCATTTTGAAAAAATAAAATAAAAATTTAATGCCTAGATATAATGATAAAAAGATAGGCTAGCTATCTCTTCTGAGAATAGTACCATATTTTATTGTGTAGTAGCAAGGATAAAAACCATAATTAAAGTTACTAATAAATTTCAGAAAAATTTGAACCTTATGTGTTACATGAAAATCTCATTGTCTTCAGATGCAAATGAAAAATTGTATATATTCATAAAAATTATTGTATTCTTTGCATATAGGAACTATTTACTATATAGGAAAAATTGTATATATTCATAAAAATTATTGTATTCTTTGCATATAGGAACTATTTACAACAAACACTCTAATGGGATAATGTGCAACAATATTGATTAGACAATTTACAAAACAATGATACAAATGTCTAATAATTGTAATAAATTTCATCACCAAGAATAATTAAAAATCTTAGCAAAGTTATGTAACAATGTTTTTTTTAAAAAATGACGTATATTTAATACACTCTTTAGGATAAATTTAGTGATGCAGGGCTTCTGAGAAACATTAGTTCCCTTTTTTGGGCTTTTGATACAGTTGTAGGAAATATGCTTTGAATGTGTGTGTGTCTGTGTATGTGTGTGCTTAAGGTAGACTGGGGTAGCAGTGTGGTATAATATTAAAAACAATAGCTTTTGGAAACAGACTCCTGGCTTGAGTCCTACTTTACTTACTAGGTATTACTAGCTTTTTGGATTAGCTGTGAACTTCCAAGTCTTGGCCAACTCACATTGTTTCTCTGTGCCTTATTTTATCTGTAAAATAAGGATATTCATGTTATTTCCATTATAGGGTGCTATTTTTATTTTATTAGTTTTTATTTGTTTGTTTGCTTGCTTGATTTAGAAATGATAATTTAGTCCATGTACAGCACTTAGGAAATTTCCAGGCACATTCCACATATTTACTTATTATTCCAGAAATTCACTTAACTTGTGAACCATCCTGTAGAATAACATTTAATTACATAAAATTTTTGAAAAAGATAATCTAAAGAGAAGAGGTAAGTTATAAAATAGATGTATCAAATTCATTTCTTTAAAATAGATTTTTATGCTAAAATACAACAAAATGTTTTCAGTGGATACTTCTAGGTGGCATATATATATATTTTTTTTTTTTTTTTTTTTTTTTTTTTTTTTTTGCTGTTTTTGTCTTCTTGGCAGACGGTTTTATAATCAGAAAAATCACTTTAATTAAACTAAAAGTATAAAGCTTATTTAAATACTCCTCTTAAGGTGCCTTACCTGGTTTTTTAAAGTTAATTGGTCTCTTCTTAGTTCTCCCACAGCTTCTATTAGAGAATTACGTTCTAATGACTTGTTTACATTTCTGTCACCGTCACTCCACTCTGAGCTGATTGAAAGTAGGCATTCAGTTTTGTTTAATTTTATGTCCCCACTGTCTGGCATACAACTGAATTGTTGGATATTAAAGTCATCCTTAATAAGGTAAATCCCAGAAACTCTGTATCAGCAACTATCAATAGGTGATACACAGACTAGTGCCTGTCTTATTTAAAAGGTATTTCCATGTTGTGATTTTATATTTATATTTGGAAAATGAAAAAGATGCCAATTGTAAAAGGTGATGTTTGATAGGTCATCTTGGGTAGTGACAGACTGCTGTGTTTTCAGTAGGGTAGGCCTCATGGGACAGGTACAGGATGGAAGCTAGAGGGCAGGCAGGGTGTGTGTACGTGTGCACACACATTCAATGTTTACATTTAGGAAAAAGAGGTATGCTTTGGAGGGAAATCTCCAGTTGAACAAAGGACAACTGTAAGCCTCCTGAGTTCTTTAGTTTTCTTGCCTGGGGTCATCTCTGTAATTGTCTCATAAAGCTATGATGGCCTTTTTCTAAGAAGGGGATAGTCCAACTGGGATAAAAATTCTTTCCTTTGACTCCTCATGACTCCCACGTTTTCACTAAATACTTAGAGAAAGAAAAAAGCACATATGAGAGTTCTGAAAGGAGTGTTAAGTCATCTTACTGACAAAATACAGTTCCTTATTCTTTCCCGGCTAACTGGCCCCAATTCAATTCCACCTGCAATTATAGGAATGGGAACAAAGTCCTCCAGGGAACACCATTTCCTCTCCATCCTAGCCTAACACCTTCCTCTACCCCATTCTGTCCATAGGGTTCAACTCTTCTCTCCCAGGCTTTGGCCTCTGATCTGAGAGACAGTGAGGAACCTTGCCTTCATTTGAAACTCTGCTTCTCAGCTTCAGGAGTGTGGACTTGTTTGGGCACAAGGTCAATAGTAGACTAAAGAAAAATGAAGAATGTTTAATGCAGAGTTATGAAATAAGAATTGAGTAAATATTACTGGAGTGATTGTTCCCTCACAGCATACATTGTGGTTATAAAAGGAGAGTAACCATGTAACCACATTCTTTTATTCATGGACCCCAGAAAATATTTTTGAGGAAGTAACTGATGTGTTTATATTCCCGGTGTCCTGGCATTTCTTTCTACTCCCTAACATTTCTCAGCAAGACTTTTTTTTTAAATCTTGGTCACCTCAGAAATGTAGAGTGAGAAGGTACCATTCTTCATTTTTAAGCTTTTGAGCTTTTAAGTCTCAAAAGCTGATGCATCACTGAGGCCTTGTGGAACCGAGAGGACACAAGGTTTTTGGCGCCTACAATGACAATGATCAAGAGCATGCATGTGTGGTACTACAGCTTGTCGTGTGGAGCTGTTCTGCCTCTGAGCGCTTTATAAGATACTGTGATCCAGGAGGGGTGAAGGTGCCATTCCCTGATGTCCAGAGAGTTTCTAGAATGGGCGGAACATTTCTCAAGTCTCAAGGGTAGCATATTTATAGGACACAAATGAGCATTGCCATCGAGAATGAAAAGCCACAAATGTTTGGGTGATTCTCTCTGCCTTTGAATTATATAAGTCCAATGTTTGTTCTCTGAAATCATATCTGACTATGGTTATAAAAAGAAGTTATAGCTCAATGTAGAGCAAATTTGCTTTTTTAATTTGACAGGTACATTTGAAACACAGAGCAGCATGTAAAACAAAGAATAAATGGGAAATGGACATTTATTGAAAATAGCTTTCCTCATTTATAATAGTGCTTGAGTAATTAGCCCAACACACAAATGCAACATAATTAATGCTATTAACCAAAATGTATGTTTCAAAACATCTAGGAAAATTGTATAATTATAATGTAATTGAAGCCAGTTAAACTGCAACTTTGCCCTTTTCTTTTGGTCTTAGATATTCTTTTAGTTGTCATGCTTATGTTTTCTGATTTTAAAGAGTAAAATATATTAAGGTGTTCCAAATCTCTAGACTTCTTTTCTTCTGATAAATTGCCTTACATTTAGCTTATTATTATATAGGTACCATGATTCAGTGTCACATAAACTTCACAGTAACAAAACATACCTATGTGCCACTTTGATGAAATAGATAACTAACCTTAACATTATTCCAAAATTCCAAATATAGTTGCAAAATAGATAATAGTATGGGTACTATAAAAAAATCAGCATTTCCATGTTTAAAAACTGTCAGCATTTTCATAATGAGTCTTATTTCAAAAATTATAACTTGACCAAAGGATTTTATATTAAGATTTCGAGTGGTTTTTCAAGCTCTCAATTTTTAAAAAGTGATTTTTCCCAGACAGATTCAACATTTCTCAGTATTAGGTTAGCATAGAAGGATGGCTGATTTCCTTCTTGCAGCCATCACTTGAATGTCCTATTGCTATTGAAATGCACTTGTATACAGAAATGGAAGAATAAGCAACAAAGGGCTATTTGTGTCCTTGGATCTACATCATGGCTATCTTACCAGGGAGATAACTTATCCAATCATGAAACTCTTGACTGTGCTCCAAACCAGAGTCAGCCTATTTCTCTTGTTGCTAAATCCCTTTCTTTATCTAGACTTTCTCTAGACTATCTTCCTATTTCCCTCTATTAAAATCTATCCTTCCATGCAGTTCTTTCCTCTTTTAACCCTCTCAAGTGAATGGAGTCATTTCCCTAAAATCCTAAGACTCTTTATTATTGACATTCTTTCTATTTGTTTGATTATAACAGATATTTTCTTACTTATCTTATTCTTACTTTTAAAGACGGGTGTTTAATTGAATTTCCATAACTTAAAATTCCTAGTGAAATAATTTATTGTTCTATGTACATACAAATTAAATACCTCTTACCCCCCTAGCTCCTGTTAATTGGAATTGAACATTTTGTCTTGTCTTTCTTTCAATAGCACTTGTTCAGACCACTGTTATAGCACCTGGCCATTTATAGGACTCTGCCATAGGAACTTTGGGAAAGGAGAGTCTGTCTGACATAATTTTGTACTTCGCCATTGGTCCACTTCATCTATGAACTAGAGGCTAATATAAAACAAGACTCCTTGACTCTGACCTAATTCTAGCAAGTACTTGGACTCTCCCAATTGGCTGTTCCAAGTTGTTGCTTCAGGAGACCTAGCATGAGCTCCTGGATCTAACATGTCACACCTGCCAACAGAAAGTGTCTGTATTACTGACCATGCACCACCTTTTCTCCTTCAAGGGGGAAATTGGGAAGGGACCATGATGTATTCCTCTTTGTGTTCCAAGAACTAAGGACATAGAAAATGTTCACTAAATATTTCCCCTATAAGTAGAATAATCCATCATTCAACAAATTGAGATTTGTTTGTCTGGTCATCCTATTAATTAATATAATTGGGTATTAGAATTAGGGACTATCTGTACATGGAGAAAAATAGAGAGAATTATGTGCATGATTCTATCTGTATTAGCTCCATTCACCAACCAAATGAACTTACCATGTACAGACTGTTCCGCAGAAGGTGTTAATTCACAATGATTCAAATTAACATTAATATTTGCAGACATTGCCTTTCATTTATCTTAGCTCATTTACTTATCATAAAATAAAGCTGAGTTAAACATTATTATATGTGCAAAAAATTTAAAGTGGTTATGTATTACAATAAACCTTACAAAGCATTAATCTTCATTATTGAGGAGACATTTGATAATTCCCTTAAGGATACACCACTCGAGTTCCCAAATTCCTCAAGGGAAAATGTGTATTCTTTGAGATGTAAGCATCTTACATATTACTCAAATAAAGGATTTCTTGTGATAGATTTAAGGATGGAGATCAGAAAAAAATGTGAAATGCATATGTGGTAGATTGATTGAGTTGATTATCCCCATTTTTCACATGCCCTTTGGTCTCACTCTCTCACATGGATCTGGGACTTACCATGTAACTTTCTTTGGCCAACAAGGCACAAAAAATTTGACATAAGTTGCTTAAAAAGTGCTTGTGCATTTCCACTTATTTACTTGGACTCTTACAATTATCAAGGGAACACATCTAGTCTAGCCAACTGGAGGGATGTGAGCGGGTAGAAATGATCAGAGTTGTCTTAGATGAGGCTGTCCCAGACTTGCCAGTGCCACTCTACCATCAACTAACTGGACACATGAGTGAGCTCTGCCTGAGTCAGCTGTTCCCAGCCCTGATGGGCAGAACTGCTCAGCAGAGGCATAACTTTGAGAGAAGTAGTTAATAGCTTAAGCTTTCACTTTTAGGGTGGTTTTCTATGTATTACTATTGTGATATATAGTATTATGTGTATTATAGATGATTGATACAATGGCTTTTCTACAAAACTATATAGAGTCCACAATTCATTTGAGAAGACATAATTAATTTTGACTGTAAACTTTCTGTAATTTGAGGTAGAGGGGAGGCATACGGATGAAAATATTGAACTGAAAATTCAACGTAGATTTGTTTTCAGAATGAATAAAATCAGAAAAATGAGATAATTTTCAGAGGGAGTATATTGTTTTAGTAACCAATGATACAGTGAATAGCAGCGGTATCTTAGGCTCTGGAGGCAAAATGTGTAGCTAGGGTTCTGGCTTTAAATCTTAACAGCTGTGTGACCTTCACTAAGTGACTTAATCTCTTTATACTTCCTCTTTCTCATCTGTAAAAAAATCTCATCTGTAAAATTGGACTTTTTACCAATAGTTGACAGCCATGAAAATTATTATATATGTATGTATATGTGTTTGTATGTGGGTATGCATATATATATATATATATATTTATATATGTAGTACTTAGAAAAGTTTTGACACATAGTAAGCAGTCAATAGTGTTAGCTGTTGTATAACAGGTGAGGCATAATATTAAGTGATAGTAAATTATTGCCTTGTGACAAGTCTCAAGGCACAATGTAGGACTTAAAATGGGAGAGTATTTTGATCATTATCTGTTGTTCCTTCCTTTTTTGGGTATTTTAAAAAGCTGTTGTCTGATGCAAAACCATTAGATAATAGAGGAATAGTGAGTTACAGGGAACGGCAAATCTGGATTCCAATTATACAATGATAGGTAAGCCACAGAGCCTTCCTGGAATTCTTTTGTTTATTTCTTCATCAGTAATGGGGAGGAGCTTGGCTGGACAAGATGATCATGTAGGAATTGCACACTTTGAAAATTCATCATATCTAAGCCCATACCTTAGAGTCAGTACTTTAAATGAGTAATTGATCTCATGTTACAACTGTAGTGGAGTGATTAATAGTTTAAATGAAAGAATAGCAGTGTTATCATTTTAAGTAAATCTACACTGTTTTATATGAAGATACAGAATATCGTATGTATTGGTAATGTTTCCTAAAGATCTGAATATGGCAGAAACTGTGGGAGATGCTGAGAACTGATTGATGAAAGCTCCTTCCCATGTACTAATATTCCCTACGGTGTACCTGGAAGACAAAAAGTAAAGACCATATCATCAAAGCACAAAGACAGACCAACAAGGGCAGCACGGAAAATGAAAAATATCTGCCCTACTTAAAGAAAGTTATTATATTTTGTTCTTCAGAAAAGATTTGTCTTGCTGGTTGACAAAAATTTCCTGTGTTTGTGGCCACTAGAATGTAGACTGTTTTACATTTTTATTTGTTTTTAAATTTTTCATATAAGTATAAAAATAGAAAACTTTTATTCCTAAACAAAAAAAAATTGTGTACCTCTAAACAAAAATGAAAAATCAGTTGCACTTACTAAGTTGTCTCTCACCTTTATACTTGCCTTACCCTCTAAGAATCTGCCTAGAAGAGATGCTGCTGGAGCAAAACTGAGGAGCTGGGGGACAGACAGGGCTCGTTCTTTCATGTTCCTTGCCAGCTTCCAGCTCTAGTAATATCTAAATCCAGTCTGCATGTTTCCCAACACTTATAGAACCAGCTTTATCATGCAGGTCCTAACAGTGAGACACCAACTCAGTTGTGTCCTGAGTTTCAGTCCCACTGGTTCCTTCCTGAGATTTTGCTAATCTCAACCTCTTTCTCGGTGTTCCAGTCACTAAGCTAGTAGTTGCTTTCTACAATTGCTACTACTGAGATACTTCACAGCTCTCTTTTTACTCTTTCAATTGCATAGTTAACAACTTTACATGTGGTTATTAATTCTTTATATTTAATTTTCCATGCACAAAAACTGGTTTGGTTTCTGTCTCTTGACTAGACCCTACTAAACCAGGAACAAAATAAAGTATCTTAATATATTATTGGAAATGATTTTAATTGAAATATAATTTATGTACATGAAGTATGTGAATTATAAATGCACAAATCAATTCATTTTGCATGTATATATATTATATATGATATACACACATACACACTCTATGTAGCCATCATCTGAATTAAGATATAGAACATCTCTAGCACTCATAATTTTTTTGTTATCTCTCCCAGTCAATACTTCTTGAAAGGTAACCAATATTAAATTTTATATTAACGAAATCATGTAATATGTAATTTTTTGCGTATCTAGCTTCTTTTGATGAACATAACATTTTTGAGACTTATTGTGGAAGTTGCTTGGTCTCTTTTATTACAGTAATTTTCCATTGTACACATATCATAATTCATTGATCCATTTTTTTGTTAATGGACTTTTGGTATGTTTCTAGTTATAAGTTATTTTGAATATAGCTGTTATAAAACATCTTGCACAAGTTTTTGGTGAGCATGAGTACTCATATTGGGGTGTATACTCAGGAATGTAATTGTTAGGCCATGGACTATATATTTGTTTTAGTTTTAGTAAATACTGCTAATTTTCCAAAGGAGTTGTAGTGATCTATAAGTCTGCCTGCAATGTCCAAGAATTCCAGTTGAGTCACATCTTAAGACATTAAATATTTAAATATTACTTTTATTCCAATCTCTCCCTCTTCATTTTCTGTGACTGAAAAATAGAGACTGGAGTTTGAGTCCTACATGCCACTTATGCTATTTTTGTTGTTGTTGTGGTTAACTTCATATCTCCAAGTGCTTAAATTTGGATATTTACTATATATCTTTTCTTTCTTTTTTATTTTTATTGTTTTATTTTATTTATTGATTTTTTTTGAGACAGAGTCTCACCTTGTCACCCTCGGTAGAGTGCCTTGGCATCATAGCTCACAGCAACTTCACACTCTTGGGCTTAAGCTATTCTCTTGCCTCAGCCTCCCAAGTAGCTTAGCTGGAACTATAGGCACCTACCACAATGCCTGACTCTGTTTTTGAGCCTTGCTCTTGCTCAGGTTGGTCTCAAACCTGTGAGCTCAGTCAATCCACCTGTCTCAGCCTCTCATGTGTTGGCGTGTTGGAATTACAGTCATGAGCCACTGCGCCTGCCTATTTTCTATATACTTGTCTTTGAGCTTACTCCTCAGTCTTCTGTTGTGTCTAGTGTGCTGTTAAACTCATTCAATGAATTCTGAATTTCAGATATTTCCATTTTATTATTTTGTAATTGTGTGTTAAAGTTCTATGTGTTTTCATTTATATTATACTTGTTTTTTTGAATATATTAATTATAGCTATTTGAAAAGCTCCTTCTATCTCTTGTATCTGAAATATGTGTGGATCTACTTTTATTTTTGTTTCATTTCAGTTATGGGCATTGTTGAGTTTAATCATTGTTTAAAATGACTTCAAAGATTACTCTAAGATGTAGTGTTGAATCACAAAGTTATTGGGTATTTAGCAAGAATAGAAGCTGGTTTCAAAGAACCAGCTTTTGTTGTTTAGATTCTTCTCTGATTTTTAAATTTTCATGCTCGAGAATTTTGAATTTTACTTTTATTGTTTCCTTTCTTCTGCTTCATTTCAGTTTTATTTACTTCTGTTTTTCTCGTTTCTCAAAATAGGTTTTTTGAAATCTTTCTTCTTTTCTAATCTCACAAAATTTGATGTGTTGTATTTTCATTTTAATTTAGTTCAAGATATTTTAAAATATCTTTTGAAGTTTCGTTTTGAACCATGGGATAACTCGGTAGGTTAATCTTTAAATATTTGGAATCTTTTCATTTTTTTTTCATTTTATGATTTTGGTTGAATTCCATTATAACTTAAGAACATACTTTGTATTGTTTCTATTCTTTTAAATTTGTCAAATGTCTCTTTTTGGCTCAGAATATGGTTTATCTTAGTGATTATTTCATGAGAGCTTAAAAAGTTGTATATTTTGAGATTTTAGGTAAAGAGTTTGTTTCATAATTGTCAACTGGATCAAGTTGACTTGCAGTGTTCAAGTCATCTAGTAATATAAATTTACTGATTCTCTTCTTATTTGCTCTGCCAATTACTTAGAGACAATTGTTGAAATTTTAACTTTCATTGTTTATTTGTCTAAATCTCCATTCAGTTCTATCAATTTTTTCTTCATATATTTCAGAGCTCTATTATTATGTGCATACTCATTTAGGATTCTTCTCTCTGCTAAGAAAATTGACCACTTTCACATTATATAATGTTCCTTTTTATCCCTGATGATATTCGTTGTTCTTAAGTCTACTTTATTTGATATTAATATAGCCACATCAGCTTACTTTTGTTATTATTTATATGATATATACAGTAGAATCTCCACAGTGGACCAACTCCCTGTATCAATCACCACCTAAAGTTGTACTAATTTTCATAGACTGGACATGTAGCACATGTACATATCAGTATAGCAGGACTAGTTCCTTATGCTGACTACCTCTGTATATTGACCAATTTGTAATAGTCCCTTGAGTGGTCAAGGACTGTCGAGTGGTCAAGAACCTCCATAAGGTTCTTCTGTATATATATGTATACACATACACTTGTGTATGTATGTATGTATCCTATGTACATTTTACTTTTAACCTATCTATAACTTAATATTTAAAATAGGTTTCTTGTAGATAGCATATAGTTAGGTCTTTCATTTTTGTTTAGTCTGACAGTAATCTATATTATTAATCTGGTAGGTTAGCTTATTAATATATAATGTAAGTCTGACATAATTGAATTAAATCATCTTGCTATTTTCTATTTTCTATTTTCCTCATATATTTTTTAACTTTTTAATTTCAAACCTTTATTGCTTTAATTGAGCATCTTTATGACTGATTTAATTTTATCTCCTCTGTTAACTTATTATTCTATTATAATCTTGTTTAATCAATCAGAGTCTAGGTTCAAATATACTACTTCATATATATTGCAAGAATTCACAATTTCTCTTCCCTATTCTTCACATTCTCATTGTCAGATATTTTAGTTATATATCTGCTATAAACATACAGTAAATTACAATGGTATAGTTTTTATGTTGGAAAATGTTCATTCTGTATTTCTTATAGGGTCAGTGTTCTGGCAATGAATTTCCTCAGTACTTATTAACCTGGGAAAGCCTTTACTACTTTTTGAAATTATATTTTTGTTTGATATAGAATTATGGATTGACAGTTTTTTAAAAAAATATTTCAACAGTTTAAAGATGTCACTTATTCTAATTTGCTTGGTTTCTGAAATAAATTCTTTTTATTTTTTCTTTGTTCTTCTGTAGGTAATGTCTGTTTTCTTCTGGCTGCCTTCAAATTTTCTCTTGACCTTTGATTTCAGTATTTGAATATAATATGACCATGCAGTTTGTATGTATCATATGGATGTTTTCTGAGCTTATTTAATTTATGGTTTGTTATCTGTCATTAATATTGGAAAATTCTTGGCTGCAATTCCCTCAAATATTTCTTTTACCTTGTTCTCTATTTTCCTTCTGGGAACAGAATCACGAATTCTAATTGATATGTATGTTGATTGATATATTAATATTATTACATAATTTTAGGATGTGATTTTTAAATTTTGTGTTATTTTTCTTTTATGTTTTCATTCTTTTTTTGTTTGTTTATTTTAGTTTAGGTAATATCTATTGACTTACTGTAATTATCTTTAAGTTCCCTGATCCTTTGCTTGTCAGTGTTAAGTCTGATAAGCATTAAAAGACATTATTTCTGTTGTATTTTAAATTTCTAATCTGTAGTTGTTTTTGTTGTTTCCATCTCTTTTCTGGTATTACCTAACTGTTCTTGCATGTTTTCCCACTTCTTCCGTTAGTGACCTTAACATGTTAATCACAGTTATTCAAAATTTCCTGTCTGGTAATTTCATCCTCTGTGTCATATCTGAGCCTGGTTCTGATGAACATTTTGTATCTCAGGAGTGTGTTGTTTTTACTTGCCTTTTTGCATGGCTTGTAATTTTCGTTGTTGAAAGTCAGCCATCTTGGATAGGAAATCTGGGCATTTTATATAATTTGCTGCATGGAAACCGGCATGTCTCTCTATTAGAATGGTAATATAGGGGATTTGAGTTAATGAAACAAGAGAGTCAAGTGAGTTTTACATTGTGTTGTTACTATGATTATTTTTAAGACACCATTGGTTTTAAATTCCTCCAGTAATACTTTGTGTTAGGTACCTTGTTAGGTTGGTTTTCCATAGTTTATTTGTTTGTTTCCCTTCATGGGTGATCCTATATCAACTCTGGATCTTCTTTTGACCTGTGCCACAGGAAGGGTTTCTTTCATGCTTTTATTCCTTTCTGTGCCACTCCCAGCCATATATCAATGTTATTTGTTATTTAATGCTTCTTAGCCTGCCAGTAGGGGGTGGTAGTGTGGCATTCACTCTTATTCACATTAAACCTTAATACCTTAACTTTAAGCTAGCATAGTGTTGTGTCCCTACGTCCTAGAATATGGACTCATCAGTGGTCGCCATTCCCAGGCTCTGGTCCTGGACCCTGCTTGCAATCCTGTTTCTCTTTCAAGGTGGGATAATTTGTTGTTGTTTTCTTCTCCCACCTACAGTTGGTTTTCGTGGGTGGGATAAGAATACTTTTGCCCTTTTCTGTATAGTTTAAGGCTTTGTTGAGTAGGGGAGATAGAGTCAAAGGGTTCAGTCTGGGTTCTATGTCCTTCCAGCAGTGTCTGATCTGCACTATAAGGAACACTTTCTTAAAATTTTCTTCTATATTTTCTGTGATTGTTCATCATTCATGGAGAAAATATCCAGAGAAGATATAGAATACCTTGATTTGATACAAGGTATCAAATACCTTGATTTTCTTATCTTGTAGACACTTCACACATTCTCTAGTGTATACCTGGCCTCCATCAACTTGCCGACTACCTTAATTGAACTCTTTTTACTGATATTCAGTTGCATCTGTCTTAAATTGTTCACTGTTTATATCTTGTCACTGTATGAAGGCACCTGTCATTTCTTAGATTTGGGGCTAGTTCGTTGCCCTGCAATCTCAACATTCAATAGTTTGAAGAAAATATGTGAATTTGTTTTGCTCTGTTTTATTATATGGATGGAAGGGCCACTTTTCCACCTCTATATATCCATGGATGTAAAGTAAATTTGATATTAATAAAGCATTATTGTAGGAATGATCAAAATTTCATATTTTCTTGCAAATTAACAACCAAAGGTTTTATGGGACCTAAAAAAGGAAGATATCCACAAGTAGATGAAGACGTGTTATATTTTGTTCCTAAAATACTTGCAACAAGCTTACTCTCACATTCTAAGCACTGCAACTGAAGGTAGGATAGATTGCCAAATTCTTTGGGATAGATGAAATCATTTCAAAGCAATGAGGGGCTGGTGTTCTCAATTCATGTGTTGCATAGGATTATCATGAAGGCATCATGTCATGGGCTTAAATAGCAGCATTTTTAATTTCTTAGTGGTTCTTAAAATAATGGTGAGACAGTTAATGGCATTCTCTGTACTGTTAGGAGTGGGGAGAGGTTTTGTGTAGGTAGACTGGCAGGTGGCTTTCAGATAGGGCACTGAAACTTCAATGCCTAGAAAAACTAAAAAAAATGTATACATGCATATTTATGGAAGACTGCCATATTAAGCTTTCATCATTTATGATTTTCTTAAAATAAATTTATTCATGAAGTTAATAATTGTTATATTGGGAAATGGACAAAGGATTTCTAATGGTTGAAGTGTAGATCAAGTATATTTACAGTGGGATGAAATGTAGACTAAAAGTCCATGGAATGTATTCCAAAAGTTAAGCATTACTGTTATCTAATACAAGCAGCATAGGACAGAGGTAAGTTGAGGTAAAGGGGAAGAAAAGGATAGAAAGAAAACAGAAGAGTCAGAGTAGGTGAATAGAAACAGGAAAGCATCAGCAATTTTATTGAACGAGCTGCTCAATATAGTTTTGGTTAGTTTTTTCTTCACATGTTGGTCTAAAAATAATAAACTTTGTATAAATTTATGAAACTTAACTCTTTACTACATATACAAAGGATTCAACCCCCTTCTTTAACAACCATTTTACATAAACCTGGGGAGAATTCTTAATCAATACATTGACCCTGTTCAATCTGCGTTGTCAGGGAGACTTAAGTATATTGTGGAATTCTGTCTGTTGACTTCCTGAAGTCAACTGGTTTATGGTTAGAGACAATATTTACCCGTAAAAGAGTGCATTTAAACAATCTTTAACTTTTTTTGTTTATACATTACTTTCTCAAAAACTCTATAATAATTTTCATGACCTTATGAAGTAGAATTAAGAGTTGTATAAACTGAGGCTCTGTTCTTCAAGAAATACTGGATATCTTTACATTAGAATGCAATTTTCAGTCATTGATTCTAAATAAAATATAAGATTTGTACATGTCACATGTTAGGGAATAAAGTAGAGTTGAGATCAGATAAGTATTTAGTTGCCTTGGGTTTAGTTAGATTTATCATTCATAGAATATCTAAATGAAGAGATATGCCACATGCTAGTATAATTTTTTGTAATGTATTTCTTTGGTAGTGTTTTAAATAACAGGGAGTACCAAAACACTGATCATTATGTAGGGATTTAACCTCAGCTAGCTATTTTATAACCAATGCTTTATTCCAGCTCTATAATTAGCATCTAAAATTAACATTTTTCAACATGACATTAAACATTAGAGAATCTAAGTAGATATAAATACTTAAAGTACTATTGCTTTGCACTTTTTAGGCCTTTCAAGACTGAACTAAAGGCAGTCTCTCTCCACGTGAAATATGGCATAGTACATGCTTTGGAACTGTTTTATAGTTTTAAATATTTTTTATGCAATTGAGTATAACTATTTCCATATGTTTATAAAGAGTAAAAGGAGGTAGCCACAGAGATGCTGAAATGTCTTATATCCTTTTGCATTACTAGCCACATAAGAGAACTGGCTCTTTCTTATCTCCTATTAGTAAATAGAATTTATTCTCTTTCCTTAATATTAACCTGAATATGCTGTTTAATGCACCATAAACAAATCTTATGAATTTTTTACATGATTAAAATGGTCATAACTATCCAATGTTTCTTGCTGATTGAATCTGCCACTTCTGTTTACTGGGAAAATAAATAACACATGTTTGCTTTCTTTATAAAAGGTTCCTATTTATTCTGTGGTCATTTCCCACTTATAATATTTCCAGCTTAATTTCATAAAACAGCTTTTATATGACTTGAAAAAAAGCTTTTATTGTACATTGTTTTCAAATATTTGCCTTTGAGCTCTGGACTTTTATTTGAAGCAACATCCTTTCTTTCCTTCTTTTTTTTTTTTTTTTAGGCCCGAATTAGAGATGGAATTTAAAAAGTGAAACAGCTGCATGCCTTGCATATGCATACAGAACAGAAAGTATTCAGCTGTTAGAGATTTTTTTTTCCTTCCACTGTATTAGCAATGCTTGTAACTACTTTATAGTTGTCAAACAAGTGGTACCGGTCATTTGTCTGTCAAAGGGCTCATTAAGATGAACAAGAAAACTGTCCAGCAAGAAAACTCCCATTGTTACCATGCCTTAAGACATGGATTCCATAAATAGTGCTCTTTATGCCTCCCTTCCAGTGATTTAAGGCCTACATAAAGTTCAATTAATATGACCAAATCACATCTTCAGTAGATAGATTTTTAGCATGTCTCACACTCCACATAATCTGCTTGATGTACATTCAAACTGAGAGTCAAAGTCTGCTTCTATGCCATCATATTTGTGATAAAGTAGGAAGCATCTTTGGTATATGCTTCAGGGTCTAGCTCAAATTTCACTTCCTCTATGGAGCTTTCTTGTTATCTGTGTTGAATGTTACCTCAACCTCCACATGCTGTGATATGTTCTGCCTGTGTTACAATTATTTATGAGGTTGTCTTACTTTCACTGTATGACCTTCTACTCTTTGCATACCTGCTACCCTTACAGAAACACATCTCTCAATAATACTTCTGCAATCTAGAGTGAGGATTAGGGTAGATGCTTTCCACCCACGGAACTGAAGTAGCTAGTCCAGTCTTTCCTCCATTCGGTACAGTGGGAACCAAACTCAGCTTGAAGTCAATGTCAGGCATTTATTTCAAAGCCACTGCCTGTGTAAGAAACGTATATAGTAATGAGCCAACAATCTTCTGGCGCATTTTACCTCCTCTGTCACTTCCTAAACCATGAGGTCAACAGTTTTAAGTTAGGTGTGCTATAAATGAGTTTTCCCAATGTCAAAAGTAGGAATATTCTTACTTAGCAATTTTTCAACCATCCTCTTAGAAATTATTTAAATTTCCATCTGCATATACAAGCTTTTGCTGTCAAAGTGGACCCAATTACATGAAATACCAACAGTATATAAAAGGTGTTAGTGATTGATGCTAGTATTGATTATATCAGATAACATAATAAATACTTCGTGAGTTAACTCACTTAACTATTGTAACAAACCTGTGAGGTTAGTATCATTTCCATTTTACACAATAGATGTTTGTAGTTCAGTCACATAAATTAGTGAATAATAGAGTTTAACTCCAAATCTAGGTTGTATTACTTGAAAATACATACTCTTCATTACATCAAGCTGAATTCATTCTAAATTTAGTTGTAGATCTCTCATTTTTAGAAATCTAAACTTGGTTCAAATTCATTTGTGTGAAGGAAGAGGCTGAGTTAGCTTTATTTGTAAATGGGGTTGGCAATTTAAATTATATTCCATAATCAAAATAATCTGTAGCAACTGCCTTTTGCATTTCCAGATGGGGCAAAAGAGGATTATGTTAATTATGTGATCTTGACTTATTCAATAATTAGCAAGACATATTGCAGATATTCTGCATAATACACACAGAGGAAACATGGAAATCCAAGTTGTTTTAATCTTTTAGGATTTTATTTTAAGAAGCTTGTGGAAGAAACCAAGACAACTGTAGAAGAAACCAAGAGAACTGTATAAGCAACGTTTAGGGTAGACTGTAGGAAAAGTGCCTTTTATGGACGAGTGAGGGAGTATTTTCAGGACAAATTCAACAAGATAAGAGTGCCCAGTGAAGTGTCATAATATTGCCCCAGATTGTAGGGTAAGACGGTTTTGACTTTACCATTAAACAGGTAAATTAGATTGTGTTACCAGCTGATAAAAGTCAACTCAGTCATATGCAACTATTTTGTTTTTGTAGCTAATGTGTGCCACCAACAGTTAGTTCAAGGCTTATATACTCTTCCACCGTCTCTAACCATCTATTCTTATCTTTATTCCTATGTTCTACCTTTCTGTCTCCCTCTTACACATGAACTTTCTCTGCTCCTTTCTAAAGCTAATCCTCTGTTACTGTAGTAGATTTCATCTCTTCTCCTCTACTCAAAGACATTGCTCCAGAAATTCTTCTTTTTCCTTTGTTCATCAATTTAAACTCTTTCTTTATAAACATTCTCCTATTTCTCCCTACCCACATTTGTCCTACCATGCATTGATCCAATTATTGGATTGATTAGATAGTAATACACAAATGTGATTATTTGTAGGGAAGATGATATATGTAAAAGAAGTAAAAATTTGACATTTGGGACTGATTATAGTTATAAGGTGTTTATAGTAATTTAGGGATGAAAAGAGAGTTGAAGCTTAAGTGATTGTCATAGATTTATCTGTGAAAATTTCCATCTAAAAATCACCAGGTCTGATGTTGATTCATAACTTTGCCCAAATCCTTAGAGGAAAATCTTCACCTTTATAAAAGGTAAAGATAAGAGGTTTTTAAGTGAACAGCATGAAATAATGGGATATTTCTTTCATATGTATACCACAGGTGACTGGAAAATCTCTTGAAGGTACAGATGGTCTTAAAGACCTTACCTCTACCTCCACCAAAGGCTGATGATGTCAAGAGGGGTGGGATATGTGAGAAATGAAGGAAATTTATTGGAACATAGACGGTAGCTTTCAAATTGCATTAGTGATATATTTGGAATAGATAAAATTAGAGTCTCCTGGGATAAGGCTGAGTTGTAGGCCTGGGGAAGCTGTGCCTTTTGTACTTGGCAATGACAGTGGACAATCGAATCTTCAGTGCTTCTGAGAGATAGATGAACTTCAGAAAGCTGATATAGTGAGAATCATAAAGTCTGAAATTTAGCAGTAAAAAGAAAGATTAAAGAATAGATATAGTCTACACATGGAAAATAGAAATTATTCCATTTCTCAATTTGTAGGTATTTGCTGAACAACTATACATTATAAATAAAAACTGTGAAAGATAAAAATGTATAAAATAAATGGCTTCTATTTTTATCATTTATTTCAATGAATTTCTTCACTGAGATAATCAGAGTGATTATGAAAGTAAGAGCTAAAGTGTTTAGTATTTATTGAGCAACTACTGTGTGCTTATTAATATTCCAGGAATCTTTCCTTGAATTGTTGTATTTAATTCTAACAATAATCCTAAAATCCTAGTATTAGTAAATCTTCTTTTTTCACATCAGTGAAATTTTTGTTTATTTTTATTTTTTATTTCAGATTAATATGAGGGTACAAATGATTAGGTTATTAGGTTACATGGTTTGCATTTTTATGATGAAGTTCAAGTTATAGTTGAGTCCTTCACTTAGTGGGTGTGCTGTATACCCTTACCTTGTGCACCTTAGGTGAGAGCTTAACAATCCACTTTCCTCTCCCTTTTTCCCTTATCCTTTTCCCCCTCTCCCCAATTTAATTTCTGTTTTTCTCTCAAGTGGAAGTGTAGTTGTTTATCTATTGGTTTCATGTTAGTATTGTGTACCTTGGATACTAGCTTTTCTATTCTTGTGATACTTTACTAAGAAGAATGTTCTTCAACTTCATACAAGCATTCAAGCAGGCAGAAAAGAATAGAGCAAAGGCAGAACTATCACCAAGAGAGAAATGGGACTATACCAAATATGAATTTATTAATCATAGAGATTCCTGAAGGAGAAGAAGAGACTCCTAACAGCATGGAATCTCTACTTTAGGACATGGTGGAGAATTTCCCAAGCATTGCAAAAAACCCAGAACTTTAGATACTAGATAGTTTCAGAACTATCAAACAATGCTACCTTTAGACACATTGTAATTGGCCAAAGCAAAAATGAAAGAGAAAATTTTACAAGCAGCTAAGTGTAATCAAGTTCTTATCTAAAGGGGAAAAATATCAGGTGACAGCAGTCTTTTCAGCTGAAACTTTTCAAGCCAGAAGAGGGTGGTCATCTGCCTTTAATGTTTTTAAACAAAACAATTTTTAGCCCATGATTCTGTACCCTGCTAAACTAAGTTTCATATTCCATGGAGAAATCAGATCTTTTATTGACATGCAAACATTGAGGAATTTTGCCACAACAAGACTAGCTCTGAGGGAAGTACTCAGACCTGTTCTCCACACTGACTGTCACAATGGACCATCACCAAAGTAAAGACAACCAGAAGCTAAAGGAAAAAGCCTAGCTTCAACAATGGCACAGGGATAAAACTAAGTAATGGACCCCCACAAAATAAGGTTAAGGTCATACTTATCAATTCTCTCAATAAATGTGAATGACTTGAATACCCCAATGAAGAGGCACAGGCTGGCTGGCTGGGTTAAAAAACCCCTCCAGCCAACTATATATTGTCTTCAGGACACACATCTAACCTCTAAGGACAAAGTAAGACTCAGGTAAAGTGTTGGAGAACAATATTCAGGCAAATAGAAATCAGAAGAAAACAGGGGTTATAATCTTATTTGCAGATACAATGGGATTTAAACCAAGAAAAATAAAGAAAGAGAAGATGGACACTATGTACTAGTCAAGGGAACAATACGATAAGAAGACATTTCAATCCTAAATATCTATGCACCCAACTTAAGTGCTCCCAGATATATAAAATGAATTTTAATTATTCTGAACAATACTATATCCTGCAATACCATTATAACTGGAGATTTCAGCACCCCTCTGACACAACTGGACATATCCTCCCATCACAAACTAAAAAAAAGCAAGGGTCTTAAACACTACTTTAGAAAAAAATGAGCTTAACAAACGTATACAGAATATTCCATCCCAATAAAATTGATCTACTTGTCAATCAATAGATCATCCTGCATAATTGATCATATCTTAGGGCACATATCAAATCTCAACAAATTTAAAAGAATAGAAACAATTCCTTGTATCTTTTTGGACTATTATGGAATAAAAGGAGAACTCAACTCCAACAAAAATCTTTATCTCCACATAAAGTCATGGAAACTAAATAACCTTGTGCTGAAAACAACTGTGTCAAGAAGGATATAAAGAAGGAAATCATTAGATTTCTCAAACAAAATAAAAATAAAGCCACAAGCTACTAAAACCTGTAGGATACTGCAAAGTCAGTCCTCAAGGGAAATTTATTGCATTAAATGCCCACATCCAAAAACAGAGGGAGGACAAATCAATGAACTAATGAACCATCTCAAGGAGCTGGAGAAGGAAGAGCAATTTAATACCAAATCTAGCAGAAGAAAAGAAATAACCAAGAGTAAGTCAGAATTAAATGAAAGTGAGAACATAAGAACCTTTCATAAGATAAGCAGAACAAAAGTTAGTTCTTTGAAAAGATTAATAGAATTGATAAACCCTTTGCCAGATTAACTAGAAAAAGAAAAGACAGATCTCTAATAACCTCAATTAGAATGAAAACAGAGAAATAGGGTGGCACCTGTGGCTCAAGGAGTAGGGCGCTGGCTGCATATATTGGAGGTGGAGGGTTCAAACCCAGCCTTGGCCAAAAAACTGCAAAGAAAAAAAAAAGGAAAATAGGGAAATAGTAACAGATATCACTGAAATTCAAAAGATCATCACTCATTACTACAAAAACCTCTATGCCCAGAAATTTGAAAAAAATGGACCAAAACTTGGAATGACACCACCTCCCTAAATTCCACCAGAAAGAATTAAAAAAATTGAACAGACCATTATCAAACACTGAAATGACATTCACAATACAAACTCTTCCAAAAAAAGAATGGTTTCACATCAGAATTCTAAAATTCTGGTATTTGTATGTACCTCCAGTTTTACAGAAAGAAGTCAAGTAACTTTACCAAGTAAGACCATCTCGCATTTACAAAGTTTCGAAGGAAAAAGTGTTCACTCTCAAATACAGTTACCAAAGATTTAAGTATCATACTGGGAAGTGGAAAATTAGATAAAGAGGCAAGAGACATGGAAAGATGCCAGAGATCAGAGCATGGAAGCAAAACCGAGGGCCATGAATAGACCTGCTCGGTTGGAAGAGAGCTTATGTGTAAAATCAGATTAAAAATATATTTGGAAAGGGAAGTTTAGCCTAAATTACAATGTGTTGATGCACTTCTAAACATCTCCCTGTTACTTATCTCTCATAGACTGATTTTTTTAATGCCCTTGATAGGAAGGTGATTTTAGTCCCAGATTATTTACTTCATAGTTATTTGGTTGATAAAAGATCAAAGATGAAAAGCAGAGGATTGTATTTTCCCATCTATATCTCGTAGCATTTTGATTTTATAAAAAAGATGCCCAAGCTATATTCTTTGGATCTAGTTCATAATTTGTGCCTAATATAGTCTACACCTCAGATATGTATGCACATAAAGCCAATTCCAAGCAACTTAAAAGTAACACAGGAAATTCAGGTTAACATTTGTCACAGTTTCCAATGGAAACAGCCTCTTCTATTTAGTTTGTGATGAAATGAAAATGCTACACCTCATTTTTTTTCTCTCTCAGTGTAATGCCTTCTTCTTCTATCCTAGCCAAAAATTTCACAAACTTGGACATTGCAAAGAATACTCTCTTCTTGGCCTTTATTGTGAGACATTGGGGACTGTTTTCTGTAAAGGACTTAAAAAATATGCATTCAAGAGCTGATGAATGTTGCTCAGTGGTAAATCTTTGTGTAAAAATGTGTTAAATTTTAGTCATTTTCTGTGGGATTGTAGCATCAGCAACTGGCATAAGATGAATCAGACTGATGATTCTAGTCCTTTGCAAAGCAGACAGCATGATATAATGGCACTGAAAAAATCTCCCTTGGCAACTTTTGTAGCCACGAAGTGCAAAAGAGTTGTTAGATATTACTATACTTGGAAAGAGCAGGAGTCCTCATTTCAACTATTGAAATTATTTGAAAGTATCTTTTACTATTTCCTTTAAAGCTGATAATATGGATATCATCAGCATTTGATCTCCTGAGTAAGACAGCCTTAACTTAGTTTTCTGTAGGGTCCTGAAGCCCTTTGGAATACTAAGAACCTTTTCTATAAAGGGCCACTCAAGCAATACCCGTCTGGATATATATATCTTTTTCTTTGCACACATTCAACCTTGCCAAGTATCATTTCAGGAATTGAATGTTTAGTTTTTTTTCTTTGCAACTGCCATAATCTTGCTTGGAAGGTCACCTTCTGTGAAAGCTGAATAGATGCAATTCTTTCACGAAAAATTTTAACATGGGTTATAAATTAATAATTTTAAAGGAGACACGCATGTTACAGAAATCACATAACACAATTTTCTGCAAGCAAAAAGTTGTAAAGACTGTCAGGATATGTTAATTTAGGAGTTTGCAGGATTACTTGACCACCAGGAGCTTTTAATCTATTCATGGATCTAACTGTGGATCTCCAAAGTGATAAATGCTAGCGTGCAAGTGCTAACAGTTCTGTTGGAACATAGATTGTAAAGAGAACAATTCCAACCAACTTCACATAATTGTCTTTTGCCTTATTATATAAAGCTATTGATTGTTATAAAAGTGGGGAAATTTGTGCTTAGCCACAGTTTGCCTTCAGTAGCTCAGTATACTTTTTCCAACCCTAACCAGGTTAAATTGTAGGAAATTATTTCAGAAGCCATGTGGTTTAGAATCCTGGCAAATAGTACCTATGTCAGGTCACTCCAACTGCCATCAATTTGATGATAGCCTATTTCTGTGACAGAAACACCTCAGTGCCAGTTAGGAGGCTTCAGAGTTCTCTCCAGCTGCAGGCCAATTTTAATGTTCTGTCTTCCACAAATCTTTCCTTCTATTGTTTTTTGGTAACTACGGAATACATAATTTCAAAAGATTCCTCTTTACGTTCCTCTCTAATATCTATAAATAATCAAGCCACCTTATTAAGTCCTTTTAACATGATTCAATAACTTTAAGCTGGTAAGTGCTACAAGAACAAAGTCTTTTTGTGATATTGTCATTTTAAATGCAAAGAGATACTTCACTATAATAATTAATGACTACTATTTCATAATCAAAGAGGGCCTTTCAAAGTTATGTACTTTGTTGTAAGAAAAACTTCAAAGGCCCAAATCTTGAGGCAGACTGAAAGATACTACACAAAATTTGTTAGTCTTTTCTTTGGGCAGTCTGAGTTGGGGTAGCCCACTGGCTACACCATTCACTAGATCTCAGTATAAGATCATGTGATTTTATTTCTTGCTCATGTGATGGTTCATGAAATGAGGCTTTTTTGGGAGAGAGAGGGCAGCCTTTCATATATTGATCCAGGGACTCAATTTATTTCCATTATTTGATATTGTTATGTTTGACAGTTTCACGGTCTTCTGCTGAGTTCTAAGAGGCAGAGCGTATGAACCTATGAAGAGGTATTTATGGACCAAGTCTGCAGGAGCTGCTTATCACTTCCACCCACATGTGCCTGGTCAGAACTGAGACACATCTTTACATACTTATAAGGGAGGCTGTGAAATGTCATCTAGTTGTATTCTTAGAAGAAAGGGAAGCAGAAAACCTAGGTAGTTTCTAATACAGGCATTCTGCCTAGATATGTAAACTGCTTATATTTCTTTTAGTGAATGATTTTGTTCATTTTTTGCTTGTATATCATAGTTTCTTTGAGGTGCTTTGAGGTAATGTCTGAAGACAGTTTTTAAAACTGTTTTCATGAAACCCCTCTTTACCTAACATATACATTCTCAACACATGAAAAGACTAAGAGTATTTCTTTCAAAGGATAGCGAGTGTTCCTATGTGTAAATAGTTGTGGTGTTTCTTGGAAAGACTGTCAACTTGCTGATCATTTTCTTTGACAATCCCATCTTTAACTTCTTTCTAAAGGGGTTTACAATTTGCTGAACTTTCTGCTGGAACCACATGTCCATTGCCTTAGTGTACCCTCTTGGTTCTCTAAGCAGCTTCATCTGGGCTTTCAGGCTGACTGCACCCATTAAAGATATTAACAATAAAAGGTGTTTACTCCTTTTTTTTTTTTTTTTTTTTTTTTTTTTGCAGTTTTTTGCCAGGCCAGGTTTGAACCCGCCACCTCCAGTATATGGGGCAGGTGCCCTACTCCTTTGAGCCACAGGCGCTGCCCTGCTCCTTTTGTTCTTTTTTAAAGGTAGCTTTATGGAGTTATAATGCCTTCTGCTGTTCCCCTAGCACCCTCCCCAGAGTATTTTATTCCATGAAATAAGCATTTCACAAAGATGTACAAAGCCAGCCATACATAGATACACATATGCACACGCACATAGAGATTCCTTGGCCCTCTAAATTTGGGAAACATTGATGTAAACACAGTTAAGCCAATGTATTTTTAAATATTTCTTAAATCATATTAATATGCATTTTGACTTTTCAAGAATTAGAAATAGTACTTGATGTTTCCCAAATTTATTTGACCCTGTTTCTCCCCCCATCTCTCCTGCTCAAGGGATTAGTCTGTAGCAAAACAGTGTGTGAGAAACATACTGCCTTAACACACAGGAGTGGTCTTTATATATCAGATATGTAAGTGCTGCCATACACCTGTGAAGGTGACAATTGGAGGCACAAAGCTTTTGTAAAAGGAAAACCACCTGTATTAAATAGCTATTCTTTTTCTTTGGCATAGAAAAAATTACTTCATTGAAGCATGCTTTGTTCCCAAAGACACTGTAGTTGGGTGATACGCTATCGTAGTTTACAAATTCAAATTCTATTAAAAGAATTTTAAAGTTTTTGGTGTGAATTCTGTAAGCAACAGTTATTTAATACTTCAAAGAAATACCAAGAAGCCCTGGCTCTTTTTATTTTTAATAACATTATATTGTCCACATTTTATTTTTACAGTGAAGGGCAATACCAGTGTATTTGAAGAAGCTTTTTGTTCTAAAGAAGGAACTCTAATGACTAGTTGGGAAGGGAACAAAATGTTGTTACGTGGTATTCTTTTGAATCTAAGCGGCAAGGTTCTGGTGAAGGATTTCAAACCATATACTATTGGTAACCAAAATTATGGGAAATGATATTAAAATATTTTCTGACCTACAGTGTAATTTTAAATTCCAGCCCTGTTGGCTATATATCTTTTGTTGGGATAGAATTATTTAAATTATTAATTTGCTGCCCATTTTCCTCATATATAAAATTACTGTAAATCAAATTGCTTTGTGTTTTGGTCAACAAACGGGATTAGCAATATTAGGCCACAAGTCAAATGCAATTCAACTTGAAAAATACATTAAATTAGAAATGTTTTAATTATTTTGTGAAAATGTTGCAAACTCTCTCTTTAAAGCACTTCTTTTGCTGGAGATTAAATATATTTGAATAAAGATGAACAGCTAAAGATTTGTTTGAAACCGCATACTGTAATTTTACCAGTGGGCTAAACTGAGTACACTGGAGAAAACATGCCCTGAGGCTTTAGGTCTTGCTGGCCATCTTCTGGAGAGACTAAACAATGAAAACCGCTCCTTTGGTAATGATTGGGCAAAAAGAAGATAAATGATAAACAGTGAAAAAGTATAATTGTGTCTGTTCTTTGGATATCAATTGACATGCCAGGCAACCTGAGGCATTTTAAAATGACATGCTTGTCAACATCAAAAAGTCTGGGGAAGATTAATGTGACAGGAGTTATCTTTAGCTTTGTATTGGCCACTGTAACTTCCCTTTAGTCACCACAAGAGGAAACACTGCTGATTTATTCTCTTGGTTAACGTGGCAAATATGTGCATATAAGTAGTATGCATAGTTTTCCACAATTATTCCACATTGTTTTCCATAGGTGCTTTTAGTTACGTATTGCTCACAAGTATTGATCAGGCTATTTTAAACATTTAGATAATTGAATATTTTTGCTTATGGGTAACTTTCTTGATAGTCTGTACTAGAACGAGAATGGCTAAATAAAGTAATAAACCTGTAAATTAAAGGAACTCATTTGAATTATGTAAGAAACAGTTATGTTCTCATGCTCTTCATTAGCCAGATATTATGTGACTCTTCTGTTTGGTCACTGGAAGTCAGATTTGCTTCTTATCTAGTGCTTTGATTGTACTAACTTCAGCATTTGTCGGAAATTTTTATCATTTTGAGGATGTAGAATTTCACATCCTCGTGAGAAAGTAAGTAAATTTTTCCTGATACATTCTGACAGTCAGAGCCAATTCCTCCTGAAATGAGGCTGTCCATGTTTGCTACTAGAAAGACAACATTCACCTTTATAAAATCAAGTGTTGTAAAAATAGCTAAATAAATATGTGTTAGTATGAAAAACATTTTTCCTCAAAGACAGCAATCATACTTTTTGAAAAAATAACTCATTATATAATTCTATGTGGAAATCCTGAAGATATCCAAATATAGACAAAATTTAATTTTTTAAAAACATTGATGTGTTATAAACACATATAAGTGAATTATTTATAAGTATACTGCTCAATAATAGACATGAAGTGAACATACTAGTGTAACCACCACCCAAATCAAAATACAGAATATACCTAGTACCCTAGAATTAATACCATGCCCTCTTATACTATTTCTCCAGGTAACCATTCTCTTGATTTCTAATATTGTATATAAATCCATTTTCACAATTAGATAAAATCACATATTATCCATTATTTCCTATTCAATTTCTTTCATTCAATAATGTATTCTGGATTTTATTCCTATTGGTGCATATAAGCATCAATCCACTCATTTTTAGTAAATTTTAAATTTCTGAACAGTTTTCTGTTTAGAGGAAAGTTGCAATTTACGGAGTTCCAGTATACCCAGTATCTAGTTTCCCCTATTACTATCATCTTACCTTATTATAGTATGTTGGTCACTATTAATGAACCAATTACCTAATGTCCCTTTTCTGTCCGGGTGTCCCATCCATGATCCCACATTGCATGTGGTCACCATGACTCCAGAGGCTGCTTTTGTCTGTGACTTTCCTTATTTCTGATGACCTTGACATTTTTTTGCACAGTAATGGTCAGGTCTCTTGTAGAAAAGTCCTCTCTTTGGATTTGTCTTATGTTTTTTCTCATGATTGGACTGAGGTTATAACCTTGGGGGAGAAAGACCACAGAAGCAAAGTTCTGTTTTCCTCACATTATAGCAAGGGTACACATTATCTATTGATCACTGCTGATGTTAATTTTGATCAGCTCGCTGAGGTAGCGTTTGCCAGGTTTCCCTACTGTAAAGTTACTCTTCCTTCCCCTACCTTTCAATGTAGTACTCTTTAGAGGGAAGCCATTATGACAGTCAATATTTTAGGAGTAGGGAGTTATACTTTACTTCCTTGAAGGCAAAATATCGCAAATCTTTTGGAATTCTTTTATATGAGAGCCTAGTCTATTCTGTCTCATTTATTGAGTTTATTCACTTATTTAGTTACAAGAGTACGGACAGAAGAATATTTATTTACTTTGAATTACCATACAATGCTACTTTACTTTGTTGCTGAAATTGTTCCATCTTTGGTCCACTGAGAGCCTTTTCAATTGCACGTGGCCATAATGCCATGAATGTGTGTGTGTGTGTGTGTGTGTGCGTGTGTGTGTGTGTGTGTGAGTACTTCTCAATTTTTGGCACTACAAGATGCTTTAGGTTCATTTTGCATATTTTTTTTGGAGATTTTTTTTTTTATTGTTAAATCATAGCTGTGTACATTAGTGCAATCAAGGGGTACAATGTGCTGGTTTCATATACAATCTGAAATATTCTCATCAAACTGTTCAATGTAGCCTTCATGGCATTTTCTTAGTTATTGTA
>CAUYPK010074991.1:0-15648 GCA_963574355.1 Loris lydekkerianus
TTAATATATTATTGTTAAAATTATATGCTTTTGTGTGAGTGTTTGTCTGTTTTGGCAGGTCACTGCGTGGTGTGGCTCTCTGACTCTCACAGTTTAAAATTTTGGCTCTTTGTGTCGAACTTGTTCGCCACCCCTGGTATAAGGTGTAGTTCCAAATTTATTATTTTGCTTGTCATTATCCAGTTGTCCCAGCATAACTGAAAATGTTTTTTTCCTTAATGAATTGACAGCCTTACTGAAAATAAATTTACCATAAAGGTTATAAAGACTTGAATTCAATTCTGTATTCTCCCTTCCATTCCATTCCATTCCATTGATCTGTATTTCTACCCCATGCCAATAGAACACAGTCTTGATTTATAGCTTTATAGTTTTGAAATGAGAAAATATGAGTCCTCCAACTTTGTTCTATTTTTTAAAGATCATTTTGGCTATCCTAGGTCCCTTACATTTTCATGTGAATGTTAGGATCAACTTGTTAATCTCTGCAAAGAAGTCAGCTATGATTTTGAAAGAGAATGACTATATAGACCAATGTCTTCTAATCCATGAATGTGGGATAGCTTTACATTTACTTAGGCATTCTGTAATTTCTTTTAATGATGTTTTATAGTCTTTGGTATACTAGTCTTGTATTTATTTTGTTAACTTTATTCCTAAGTGCTTTTTTTTTGTTGTTGTTTTTGTTTTTTTTGCAGTTTTTGGCCAGGGTTGGGTTTGAACCCACCGCCATTACCTCTGGCATATTGGGCCAGTGCCCTACTCCTTTGCACCACAGGTGCTGCCCCCTAAATGCTTTTTATTCCTAAATTCTTTCCCATTTAAGCACCACTTATTAAAATCAAAACTATATAAATTTATAGTTCCCAAAATGTTTTTAATTCTTTTTTTGAGTATTGTTAAGCTTTCATTCCAGGAAAACTTTTAATTATAACCCAGAACAGTATTCATTTAACAGCATTGAGGGAGATGTGATAAAATGCAAAATATATAACTTGTCTTACATAACTCCACTCTTATGGGAAAAGAAAATAACTTCTTTCAGAGGGCAAAATGGTAAATGTTACATAACTTTCTATTACAGGTGAAATATTATGGAGTTTCATAGGAAACAGAAGATATTTTATGAGAAGTCTCGGAAAGCACTGGAAAGAAATAAACATCTAATATGGCTCTAGAAGAAAAGGTAGGACTAGAAAATATGGTAAATGAAGAATTTTTTTTTTCAAGAAAGGCAAAAAGAGTAATAAAATATGAAGTGGGACACTATGAAACATGTTTGAGAATAGAGAAGTTATGGTATTTGTCCACATCACAAGATTGGAGAGCAACATAGACAAAATTCAAATCTAGGCAGTAAGACTCTTAACCTCTATTGAAGGCTATGGGCCAAGTGCAGTGGCTCAATCCTATGATCTTCACACTCTGGGAGGCTGAGGCTGAGAATTGCATGAGGCCAGCAGTTTGAAACCAGCCTGGACAAGATATGAAACACTATTTGTTAAAAACAAATAGCTGGACATGATGGTATATACCTATAGTTAGCTACTCAGGAGGCTGAGGCAGGAGCATCACTTGAGCCCAAGAGTTTGAGGTTGCAGTAAATTATTATTATACCGCTGCCCTCTTGACCCTGTCTCAGAAAAAGTAACAAAAACTGTACAGGCTGTGCTCTCCTCTCTCATTGTAATATATTGATTCATCAGTTACATATTTAGTACCTAGCAGCAGCTCCAGTGCCAACAGGGCTGGGAAGAACAGTACCTCTCACACTGCATGTGTGTGTGTGTGTGTGTGTGTGTGTGTGTAACAGTGTGATAAACACAACAATCGTCTTGGAGAAGAAGCTCACAAAGAAGCCATGTTTTAGCTGCTCCTCTCGGACCTTCCCACCTTTTCACAGACCTATGGTAGTAAAAAGGGTGGGTAAGTTCGAGTAGGGTATTGTATAAATTATTCTTGCTATTACCCATGAAAAGACAAGTGGCTGAACCCAAAGATGCTCATGTTTTTCTAGATGGTGACTGAGCTGTCCTAAGAGGATCATTTCCTTCAGAACGTCTCAATTTCAAATTTTGTAGGCACCATTGATGAGTTTTTTTCTGCAAATAGCTTTGTGTTTCTGACCTAGGAAATTTGTCTGTATTTTGGAAGTCTTTGGGCTGTGGCATGTGTAATTAGAAGGAGTGATAACAGCTGTGAGCTCTAGCAGGAATTAAGTTCTGGGAGTCAAGTCCCCAATACTCTAGAATCAGCAAGCTCTATTGCCTAGATACTCTAGAATCAGTCTGCTGTATTGCACTTGGGTCCTGATTTAGGCTTGTGTAATTTAGGCAAACACTCTTCAAATCCCACAAGCAGACTTGAACACCTACTTTTCTTTGTAAGTAAAAGAATATTTTATTAACTTGGTCAAATCAATATCTGTGTCAGAGATTCCTCATGTGTTAAAAGGAAAACTAAGTGATATTTGTTGTTGAAAGATAGAAATGTGTGATGTGTTTTTGTTTAAGCATCAGAAGATATAGAAAAGTAGTAGTTTTTTTTCTTTTTGGCAGTGTTTCTTCAGAAAACATTCCTCCCAACACAGTTTCAAGGGATGATAAGAGAGGAAAAGATTCTGGGACTGCACACACTGTGGTCTTTTCTAGGATGTTCATTATGGGGAAAGTCCTACAGTGAAGAAATCTCTTAACCTAGTGTTTCCCAAGTGTATTTGACCACAAAATATTTGTCTAAGAGTCATTTGTATTCCACACAACTCATTTTCTGTGAATATATTTGAGCAAAATGTATTCCAGAACAAAGAGTGAATTAGTAGTTCTCTTTAAAAATAACAACAGCACACACACCATGTGTTTGAGGTTCTAGAGCTATGAAGCATGTAAGTGCAATTTTGTGGTTGACAAATGATTACAAAAATGGCTTAATTAAAAACAATAGAGTGGAAGAAGTGAGAAACAATAACTGTGAATAATATTATTGCAGCCTCATCCTGTTTTTCTGCAGGACCATGTTGGGCCTGCTTTGGACCCAGATGACAGCCCCTCCTCAAAAATGAGACTGTTCATGACAGCTCTGTTCTTGCAGGTGGCCAACCAGATTCAAAGAGGGACCTCTTGAGATTATCTCTCTAAGGCCTCAATATGCACAACAGTGCAGTGTGAGAGAGGAATGGGCTATTTATCAAAGAATTTGTAGAGCTGACAGCGGGTAGGTTTTCTTTTTTGTTTGTTTGTTTGTTTTTTGTAGAGACAGAGTCTCACTTTATCGCCCCCAGTAGAGTGCTGTCGCATCACACAGCTCATAGCAACCTCCAACTCCTGGGCTTAGGTGATTCTCTTGCCTCAGCCTCCTGAGGAGCTGGGACCACAGGCGCCTGCCACAATGCCCAACTATTTTTTTGTTGCAGTTTGGCAGGGGCCAGGTTTGAACCTGCCACCCTTGGTATATGGGGCCAGCACCCTACCCACTGAGCTACAGGCACCGCCCAACAGTGGGTAGGTTTTTATCACATATCAAGCAAATATTTTTATTATTCCAAAGCTTTCAGCTTTTGTCTTTAAAGGAGGACCTTTCCTCTTTCTTTCCAGGTTCCCATCACCTCCTCTCCCAGATCCTCCTCCTCTCCCTGGCACCCTGTTAAAAAGGTTACTCTCTTTTTGCTACCACTCTATAGTCCAATCGTCTATATACTTAGAAAAATATAAACAAACCTCTATTTACTATGATACTCCATAATGCAGGTAATGAGTTAGTGATTGTCTTTTACTGTTTGAGCAAAGGATCTCGGCCCCACTCAGTTTACCAAAATATGTATATTTTTCCAAGCACACACAATGGTGTATCTATTTAGCAATCTAGTGTATAGAATTATGTCTATTGATTTCACATCAAAAGTTGGAAACTAACCATGCTTCCACAAATTTCTACTACTACTCTCTTTAAACCCATGACAGAAGAAGCTTTTACACTAGTTTTTAAGAAAGTACATTTAAAAGCATACTTTAACTAAAATTTTGATGGATCTAAGCTATTCTTAGAATTTGATAAGTAAAAAGATTCCTATTCTTTAGGGATTTTACTGGGATACAGTCTTTTAACAAAGTTTGTCTGAGGCAATTCTGTTCCAGGTCTCTAACAAGTGCTTGAATTTTGAGACCTCCATTTCTTTCTTGTGGTAGATACCAATTAGTTTGACATCTCAAAATGAAGAGACCAAGCATGCTAGAACATCATCCTGTTAAAAAAGTAGGGCTTCATCAAAATGTTCATTAGAATAACGGGCTCATCACTAGCATATGAATGCTTTCTACTTTTAAAATTGCCATTGTTAAAACCACAATTAAATGCTTATATAAAGCAGAAATAATATCACATCTTCTTAGACATATGTCCCTAGTGAGTTCTATAATTATATACTGTTCTGTTTATCACCTATTCAATTAAAACATCATCTAAGGCCAAGTGCAGTGGCTCACAACTGTAATCCTAGCACTCTGAGAAGCCTAGGCAGGTGGATAGCTTGCGCTCAGAAGTTCAAAACCAGCCTAAGCAAGAGCAAGACATCATCTGTAAAGATAGCCAGGCATTGTGGCCAGCACCTATAGTTCCAGCTGCTTGGGAGACTGAGGCAAGAGAGCTCAAGAGCTTGAGGTTCCCATGATCTATGATACCACAGCATTCTACTGAGGGTGACAAAGTGAGACTCTGTCTCAAAACACAAAACAAAACAAAACAAAACAAATCATCTCGTCTATTGGTATTTTCTTACCAATTAATCTGTCCCAAAAGTACCCAGCCAATATTTCTGGCATGAAACTGAGAAATCTGTGGATTTATAATTTTTATTTTTCAAAAGTTATATCAAAGTTTATTTGATTAATAGGCATAGGAATTATGACATAAATACATATTGTTTTTTTCTTTTTTTCTTCTTATTCTCATGAGTCTACCTGGTTGTTTATTATTTCATCCCTGAACAATGGGATCTGCACTCTAGAACAACGGGATTAGCACCATTTACAGACCCGAAGGAAACCAAACTGCAGTGACAGCAGAGTTAGCAACGCTGCCTTTAAAAATGGAAAATGACTTTAAACATGGCATAAAGAAGGCATGAAGACAAATTGAGACACATCACTAGAGACCAGCATAAGTATTTAGATTTCCTATTTCCAGATGTCAAACTGGTAATATATTCTCTTCAAAATTGTATTATAATTACCAAATGTGTCAGTCATTCTTGGCAGCTGGTGGGTAGGTACATTGCATTTGGATCTAACTTCTGATAAATATATGGTGTGAATAATTATTCATTACTTTTGGATTGAGTGATTTTTCTAAAGTTTGCCCAGTTATTTTTTTCAAACAAGTGACTGGGGGTGGATAAAGAATGGCTATTCTTTCCAAGTGTATCGAATGAAGGTGATGTTATTGTATAGATGCGACATAAGAGTCATTTACATATGCATATATCTCATATACTACATCAGGGTTGTATGTCCAAATGCTAGATGCAAAAATTAACAGTCTCTTTCTGCTGATCCTTGATTTTTAAGAGAAGGTTAATGCCATGATTTTTCCTCCTGAGATTCATTACCTGTTCATTCACATTTTTCCTTGTATGAAAAAGAAAATACATTTCAGAAGACCTGGGGAAAAATATATTATAATGTATTTTTCCATGCAAAAATAGAAAAACAAGAATACTTTTTCACTGTCAGTCCTATTTCATTGAGGATGCAGATGTCATAAGATACTCGTCCTTGTATCAGGACTAGAAAATCTTTTTCATGGAGCTTTAGAATTCTTTTGTCACTGCTGTAAACTGGGAAGGTATGGGATTGAATAGCTCTAAGTAAATGGAGAGCTCAGGATCTCCAATTTCCAAGTTACAAAATAGCAAAATAAACTAGTCTGTTAGGTTTGCACAATTTGGTGGCTGCAAATGGTTAGGAAAATGGCTTAATAAAAAAAAAATTTCTAATATTTATTTCCTAAAGTACACTTTATTCTTCTCCTCCCTTTAGTCCGTAAGCAGGGCGGCCCTATAGAGTCATGGCTATTATACAATGAGAGTTTTTTCCCAGCTTCAAACATGATCTGCCTCTTGAATGTCGTCCTACTGTGCATTTTGTTTCCTAATTTCATTTTTTTTTTAAATTATATCATAGCTGTGTACATTAATGCAATCATGGGGTACAATGTGCTGGTTCCACACACAATTTGAAATATTTTCATCAAACTGGTTAACATAGCCTTCACAGCATTTTCCTAGTTATTGTGTTAAGATGTTCATACTTTACACCTAGTAAATTTCACAAGTACCCTTGCAAGATGCACCGTGTTTCCTAATTTCCTTCTGGAATGCTTAAATTCTGATCTCTGGGGTAATTTTCTGGCCACAGCCTTTCATTTGTCTCATAAGAGCTGATAATCAGCCTTATTGCTTCATCCCCTACATTGGGCCTCATCCCCTACATTCAGTTACCCATGAAGATCCCACACCAGGTTCATTTCCTGGGAGGAGGAACCAACAACAAAACATAGTGCAAACCCACTTCCCTACAATGCTTGTCAGAAAGGCTAATCCAAGATAGTTGAACTTTGTCATTAGTCAAGCTTATCCTGCAATTTTGTAAACAACTCCCTGATTCTTTGATTCCTTACTCCAAGTTATCCATACTCCTAGCTCTTATCTTTTATCCTTCTCATCCAAAGTGAGTTTTTATAGTTCTATTATTATGCAAATGGATCACATATCTCAATGATAGTTAGCCAAAGGTAGCATAATACTGAGGAAAGAATTGAAATTTGGAGTTAGAAAATCAGAAGTATGGACTTAATCTATTGCTTCAGGTGATCATTTGAACTCTTCTAATCTCACTTATAAAGCGAAAATGATATTAACAACAATGATAAAAATACCTTAACTTATAAGATATAGTTGTGAGGAATTAAAAGAAATTGCTAGGTCATCATAAAAAGGAATTATTGACAATAGAATTATAAACTTGTGGTCTTAATTTCTGTTCACCTCATTTCCTTCTAAATAGCAACAAGGATGATATTCCTGGGACCTATGCCCTTTTATTTCATTAATTAAGTTATTTATTTTTGAGACAGAAGTTTACTCTTTCACCCTAGATAGACTGCCATGGTGTCATCATAGCTCAGAGCAACCTAAAACTCTTGGGCTTAAGCAATCCTCCTACCTCAGCCTCCCAAACAGGCACTAGAGACATACACTACCACACCTGGCTAGTTTTTCTATTTTTAGTAGTGATGGGGTCTTGCACTTACTTAGGTTGATCTTGAACTCCTGAGCTCAAGCAATCCACTACCTACATCTTTTAGCACCTCCTCATTTCCCATGATTATAGCATAAATTCTAATAATGATTGCTGTTTCTCTGCCCAGAGAGAGTGCGTTTTCAGGTCTTTGCATTCCTGGATGGACCGTGGTGAAATCCACTAGCATTCTCATTATGTACGAGGAGATCATATCTTACTATGGAAAAACATAAGGTATAGAGCCAGACTGACCTGGGTATGAACACTGTCTCTACCATGTGCTAGCTTGCTGTGTCACCTAAAACTGGATATTCAACCTCCCCAAACCTCTCTTTCTTCACTGGCCACAAGGGAAAATAAATTTCATTTGTAAAGTAGCACACTGAACAATTGACAACTGGTAAGTACTAGTGTATTGTCTCTGTGAAACTTTGCCAAAGGCTTTTATTAGCTTTGCCACATGAAGGGGTATTTCACTTTGGAGTGTGATAAAGGCAACAGGCAGCCTCTAGGGCTCTCATACCTGATACTTGCTTTCCTGACGAGTCATCCTCAGGGATAATTCCCTTAGGGCCAGAATAAAGTGATAATCCAGCTAACACTTTAGTGTGTGGAATGGCTTAACGTTTCATTTTTATAGGGCACATGAACTTGCACTTTCCTCACCACAGGAATATAGGTAGCCCTATTTGGTTTGGGGCAGCATATGTGGGGCAGGAATTTGGCAGCAGGTATCTTTTTCCTGGAGCTCCTAAAATCTTTGACTGTATAAAAGCAGGTGAAAAGAGTCCAAATCCATCTAGTTACAGAAAACAGCTAACCAGTTACAGAATATTTACTATTAGCAGAACTGATACCTTTTTTGAATTTGAAAGTTAACAGTATGGTATAGCATCTAGGAAGTTTAATATTGTTTTATACTTCACTAATAGATATGAAGTTACTTGGAATATAAACATAAATTAATTTTCTGTTCTAAGAAGAACATACACTTTTGTACACTTGTAGGCATCCCATTTTAAGAAGAACTAACTGAGTTGTTTTGCTTTCATCTTAGAGTGGAAAAAAACTGAAGTCAGATAGGGATTAGCCAAATAAATGAGATCATGTTAATTTTGTGTCATGAGACAAAATTTAGACATCCAGAGTCAAGTATCTACCAAAAGCTAAACATTTGGGATTCAATGTAAATGGCCTGTATTTAGGAAAGAGCTTCAGCCCTTATTTAAGATTAAAACTCTCTTGAGCATCAAGGATAAGCCTAGTAATGGCTATAAAAAAAAAGTGAGTCAGATATTGGTGGAGGCCTGAACCTTAGAAAGTTACCAGCTGGTTAGGGCTCATATCAGGGCTAGCTCATACTAAACTCATATTGGTGCAACTAACCTCAGATGTTATTTGCTGGGGGCATGGTAGCCATAAGACATTGGCTGTCCAGGTTAGGGTTGAGTGGAGAAGGAAAGAATGTGCTTAGCTTTGGTGAACTCTATTTGAGTAGGCAAAGAGAAGAGGAGCTGCACAAACTCCTGAACAAGCAGTTAGTGGGAAGATTCTCTTCTGTGTCTTATTCAAGCAGGATTTGTATGACCAAAAAGTCTGATTTCAGATAAATGATTGTTATATTTAAAAGCATTTAGACTAGGTGAACATTTAGACACTGTTCAATTTTATCCCATGATCCCATAGTCAACCTAGGGGTTAGACTGAATCTAGTGATGTTTTTTTAATTTCTCTTATTTTTTTCTTTTTATCCTGAGGACTTTGCCAATTCTTTAAGACAAATCATTTTCTAAGCACAATCTCCTTTCTCTTTTCCTTTAAAGAAATGCAGAATGACCTACACTTGGCAAGCACATGATTTCTGGCACAAGGTAAATTCAGAGAGATTTTGTGAACAATAAAATTCAGCCAGCTGGGAAGGAAGAATAATATACTTTATAGAATGCCCAAAAGTCAAACAGAGAAGGAGGTGAAATGGAATAGTCTGTTGTTCTCCTTAACACACAGAGCTGTGCTCAGAACAGATACATAAGGGCTGTGGGTCTGAGAAGATAAGGCTGCTTTCAGTTTATTGAGCAGTTTCTATTGTGAAAGCAAGGTCAAAAAACACTAATAAAACAGCAAAAACCTGAGTCAAATAGTATAGATTACGAAGGCCTGTTCCTGGATGCTAATTAATGTTATCGTAAGAGATGGCTATAATGAGAATATTACCTACTAGTAAATTAATAGGATATGCTGAAACATAACACAGGGGAGGAATTGCCTATGCTAATATCATGTTAAAGAGATTGCTACTGGCAAGTGATTCATGGTAAAGAGTTTTCTGTATTATGTATAAACTTGAGGAGATATGACTTAAAATGTGCCATGAATCTTTAATTGAGAGAAAATCATTTGTACAGGATTAAAATGTGATGGGAAGCCCATATGTCATTTTTTATTATCTATAACAAGCTTTGATTATGAACCATTTGAAAATAATATGCTGGTACAAAATTATTTTCCTATAATCAGATTCGTCCAGCACTGTATGTGTCTACATTTGCTACAGAAGTCAACAGGTTATTTGTAAACTCAGTGTTTCACTCTGGTCTAATTGTTAGCTGCAATTATATGGAATGTAAACTAGGTTGATTCATTGGTGTAATTCCTGGAAGCTAAGGAAAAAATCCCTATTTCAGTGATTTCAGAAGTGAAACTTAACTTTTTAAAATTGTGGATTCATTTTTTACTAGATTTTCTTCAATAGTTGAGAAGTTGTCTTCATAAGATAGATAAAATGAAAAGAATGCAAAAAAAAAAAGTGAAAATACAGTAGAACCTCTGTAAGTTGACCACCCAAGGGACTGTAACAAATTATTCAACATACAGAGTAGTCAATATAAGAAAGTAGACCTGCTGCACTGACACACACATGTACTCTACTTTCTTGTACAGCTTTTATTAAAGAATATCATACAAAATAGAAATAATCAGAAACAGTAAAATCATGCATATAGCATTATACAAAATCAATACATTTACTGTTTTCTTATGGTTTAATCACTCTTTCAAAAGAAAAGAATCAAATTTGATCTGTTTCTTATTCTTATTACAAATGTAAGTGCACTCTCAATGTTGGCTATACCACTTAGCATACCTCAGCATTTTCCCCACAGCAAATGAAATAAATTGCATTATCAGATGCCTGGGATCCTCTTCTTTTGGAGTTACTGTAATTTCTGTGTCATCCTCATTTGCTTTTTCCACTTCATCTGCTTCTTCGTGCACATTTATGCTGGTCTATATGTTGGTCAATATAGTTTGGAAAATTACTTCTGGGTCAGATTCATTGCAGGTTGCCACCTCATCATCCATTGCAACAAAACCTTCCAAATCTACTCCTTCAAATTTTGCCAATTTACCAATCACTAAGGGCTTTAGTTTCTTTCCACCTGAGCTAATGAAAAGCAGAACTGTGAAACTGAAACTTTCATTGGAAAGTTTTCTACTCTTACATTTGTTACCTCTTATGATGAGGGTCCTGTCTGGAACTACCTTGAAAAAGAATCTGCAATTGTCAGTGTTAAAGATGTCATGATCTTTGAAGCCTCTGGTGAGGTCTGGGAATTTTTGATGAACTCTCCATAACTTCTACTGGAACTTCATTGGAATCACCACAGAAGACTTTCTTGGAGATATTGTTCTAAATTTCTCTAGCCAACAAACTAATGCTTAGAAATTTGTCACCCCAAAATTTCTATGTAAATTTTTTAGCAGCTTCTTGGACCATTAGCCTGGGGATTCAGGTATTAACTTGTTTGTTTGAACAAGCCTAATGTGGCTTTATTGACTTTATCAAGGGAAGTCTTCTTCCTTTCCACTGAGGGTCTCTGCTTTTCTTACCATATTTCTCCAAGTACTCATGTCTATGTTTTCAGATATTGCTAACTTTGATCTTGCTAAGTCCAGAATGTTCCACCATCTTACCTTTGCTGCTGCTTTCCAGAAAATGTGGATTAATCTTTTTCTTCAATGCCAGCTCTTTGTGTTCTTTCCTTTGGGTCACAATGTCTCAGTTAACTGTAACATTTTCCAGGAATCATAGGATATATCTATAATTCAAATCAGTCCTTCACATTGAGAAAATCTTCTGTAGTATGTGATAAACAATAGAACGTTCAACACTTGGTAATAACAAAACATGAATAAATAACTTATGCTAAAAAAAAAATTATACTATTAAGGTACAAAGCCTACACTTTTTACCCCTTGGTATAAAATGAACTCAACCGATCAAGTTATAGAGTCTCTACAGTAGAATTACTAAATTAATAAAGTAGAATTTCTACAGTAACCACCTGCCTACATTACTCACCTCCTGAAGTTGACCTGATTTTCATAGATCAGACATGCCCATATCAGTACAGGTGGCCTACTTACTTATGTTGACCACCTCCATGTGTTAACCAGTTTGACGTGACATCCCTTGGGGTCTCTACTTACAGAGGTTATACTGCATTGTTTATTACAGTCCAAGTGGCCAGAGTACAACTTACAGAGGTGGTCAATATATAAGGTCAGTCTTCCATTGTGATCACATATGGTGCACATCTGGTCTATGAAAATTAGGTCCACTTAAGGAGGTGATTAATGTAAGGAGTTGGTCAACTTACAGAGGTTCTGCTGTATACTGAAATGCAGATGCAACAGTTCCCAGAATGTATCTCAGACCTGAAGTGCTAAAGTATACTGAAGTAAATTTATTAATATCCTTCAATGATCATAACCTATTGGATCTATTTAATAGTAATTTAAAAAAGAAGATAGAAGATAATAACCATGTGTTTTTTCATAATCTTCTCATTCTTTCAGATTACAAATAAGTGAGACAGCTTCCTTCCTAGTTTTTGTTCTGTTTTTCTTTCTTTACCCTACGTGGCATACTGGTTTACCAGAATATTACCAGAATATTACCAAAATAATATGTAGACATATTATTTTATTGTGGTTGTTGCTTACATGTTTTTTGGTCATTCTTTCGGTCATTATCCTTGGCCTTGTAGTTTCTGTCAGTCATTAAACCTCTTTCTTGACAACTTTAGTCAGCATCTATCTTACCTAGCCTCTTTATAGAATTTACTTCTGTTGGTCAGTCTCACCAGATCCTATGGCTTCCATACCTACAAGCTCTTGGTGTTCCTTCCATTTACCCCACACTTTTCATTGTCTATATAGGACGATCTGGTTTTTGCCCCCTTTAAAAAATATTGGGTTCTCCATGAATTTTAGTCTTTGCCTCTTTTATATCTACACAATTTCCATGAGTAAACTCCTAAAATCCTGTGCCTTATCTTCAATAATCTGAAGGAGACTGACATCTCCTACCTTTTTATCTCCAGGTCCAATCTGACCTTAAGACTGGATAAGATTAGATTCACTTGGCCAGGCCTCTGGAATTTCAGACTCCACTTATCTAAAACCAAACATGTCAACTTTTCCGCATTTTACATAATCTCTTGGTTCCAGAGCTGAGTAGCTCCATGTTCTACTCAGTTTCCTAGGACCCAAATCTCAGTCTTTGTCCTCCCTTTATCATGAAAATTTGTTTGCATAAATGATTTATAATATTCTTAATATTTCATTAATCTTTTTACATATTTTTATGTCCATACTTAAAATTACCCAGCAGGGTCACTTATTTTATTAGTCATTTTAATAAAATCAATATTCAATTTTATTTATCTTCTATATTACAGAATAGAAATTTTATTATTTTTGAATTTATTATTTATTTTATCCTTTTTTCCTAGAGAAGGGGGTTATAACTTCATTTTGGACAGCTAGAATCTTATGTAAGGTGCTTAGCCCATTAAATTTTAGGCTATCTCTTTTTTAATATTTGCTTATAAGTTTGTGCATTTCTTTTTATTTATTTTATTTATTTTTACTCAAAAATATTAAGGGAATGCAACTGTTTCTGTTACTTTAATAGCTTTTATAGTGCTTAAGTCGGGGCTATAAATGTGCTTGTCACTCAAATAGCATTCATTATGGCTGTTAGAAAAGTTTATACCTCTTCCTTTCCACTCTTCTTGATTTCCAATGATTTTTACTTCTCTGTGTGCCCATGTGCGATCATTAATTAGTTTCAAATTATTAGGGTACATGTGGTATTTATTTTTCTTTTAGAGATATTTCACTTAGGATAATGGTCTCTAGTTCCATCCAGATTGTCACAAAAGACATTAATTTATTCTTTTTCATGGATGAGTAATATAACATTTATTCTTTTTCATGGCATATATGGCATGGTATATACCACATTTTATTAATCCAGTCACAAATTGATGGGCAATTGGGTTGATTCCACATCTTTGCAATTGTGAATTATGTGGCAATAAACATTTGAGAGAAAATATCTTTTTGACAAAGTTAGTTTTTTTTCCTTTGGGTAGATATACAGTAGTGGGATTGCTGCATTAAAGAACTACTTTTAATTCTTTGAGAAATCTCCATACGGCTTTTCATAGAAGTTGTACTAATTTGCAGTTCCACCAACAACATAAAAGCATTTCTTTGTCTCTGCATCTACACCATCATCATTTGTTTTTAGACTACTCCATTCTAGGAAAGATGTGATATATTGTTGTTATTTTAATTTGCATTTTCCTAATTAGGGATGTTGACTTTTTTTGTATGTTTGTAGTTCATTTGTCTATCTTCTTTTGAAAAGTTTCTGTTCATGTCTTTTGCCTACTTATTAATGTTTGTTTGTTTATTTCTTGGTGATTTGTTTGAGTTCTTTGTAGATTCTGGATATTAGCCCTTTATTAGATGTATAGTTTGTGAACATTTTCTCCCATTCTGCAAATTATCTATTTGCTCTTTTGATCATTTCCTTTGCTGTGCACAAGTTCTTTAGTTTAATCAAGTCCATTTATTTATTTTTGTAGTTACTGTAATTGCTTTTATGGTTTTAATCATAAATTCTTTACTTAGACCCATAGCTAGAGAAATTTTCCTATAATTTTTTCTAGACTTTTTATTTTTTCATGCCTTACTTTTTAGTCTTTTATTCATCTGGAATTCATTTTTGTAAGTAGAGATAGGTAGAGGTCCTATTTCATTCTTCTGCATGTGGCTATCCAATTTTCTTATCACTTTTTATTGAATAGTGCTTCTTTCCCTTAGTGTATGTTGTTGTCTTCTTTATTGAAGATCAGTTGATTTACAGTACATGATTTTATATCTGGGTGTTCTGTTATGTTCCATTGGTCTATGGCTCTCTTTTTGTATCAAAACCGTTATGTTTTGCAGTATAGTTTGAAGTATTGTAATGTGATTTTATCAGATTTGTTCTTTAACAAATTCCAAAGAACTAGAAAAAGAAGCACAAACCAAAATCAAAGCCAGTAGAAGAAAATAAATAATAAAGGTCGGAGCAGAACTAAACACAATGGAAAATAAAAAAACAATACAAAGGATAAATGAAATGAAAAGTTGGTTTTTTAAAAAAGTAACAAAATGGATAGACTTCTTACTAGAATTACCAGAATAAAAGAGAAAGAACAAATAGCTCAAATAAACTCAATCAGGAATGAAAAATAAGGTATTGCAACTGATACCACAGAAATACAACATATCACTGTGAATACCATAAAAATTTCTATGCAAATGAGCCAGACAAGTAGAGAAAACCGATGAATTCCTGGAAAGAAGCAATCTTCCAAAACGTAATCAGGAAGAAATAGAACTCCTGAATAGACCAGTAACTATCAGGGAGTTTGAAGCAGTAATAAAAAAATCTTACACCAAAAAAGTCCCAGACCAGATGGATTTATAGCCATATTCTACTATAAAAACCAGCTGGTACACATACTGCAGAAATTATTCTGTAACATCAAAAAGAGTGAATTCTCCCAGTTCATTCTATGAAGCCACTATAACTTTGATATCAAAACCAGGAAAGGACACACACACAAACACACACACACACACACACACACACACACAAAGTAAACTGCAGACCAATATCCCTTAAGAATATGGATGCTTAGTAAATGTAGAATATAAATGTCTTAACACAATAACTAAGAAAATGCCAGGAAGGCTATATTAACCAGTATGATGAAAATGTGTCAAACTGTTTATAAAACCAATGTATGGTGCCCCATGATCACATTAATGTACACAGTTATGATTTAATATTAATAAAAAAAGAATATGGATGCTAAAATTCTCAACAAAATACTAGCGAACCAAATCATCCTTAATCATCAGAGAAATGCAAATCAAAACTACTTTGAGATATCACCTAACCCCAGTAAGAGTAGCCCACATAACAAAATCCCAAAACCAGAGATGTTGG
>CAUYPK010074993.1:0-92703 GCA_963574355.1 Loris lydekkerianus
CTCAACACAATTGTGAAATTGCCAGGAAGGCTATGTTAACCAGTGTGATATAAACGTGTCAACCGGTCTGTGAAACTAATGTATGATGCCCTATGATCATACCATTGTACATAGCTATGATTTAATAAAAAAAAAAATAAATAAATAAAAAAAAATGGCTTCTCAATTCCACTCTATCTGCTGAGAGGAGCTGAAAAGGGGAGGATAGATGTGCCACCCTCTTGAGATGCCATTAAGAATTGGGGTTCTACTGGAGTTCTAAACCAGCTGTCTGGGCTCAAGTGAGCTGAGGAGAAATTGAGACGAACCCAAGTGTATTAAAGGGGGCTCCTGCTTCTCAGCTGTGCAGGGATCTCTGTGCTTCCAGGGTAACTAGAAACCAGAGCCCCACTGATCTGGGAAGCCATCACGCCCATTGCCGAGAGTGGCACTCTCCTAGGGGCAAGGCTTGGGTTACATGGGAACCAAGCCCCTGGGCAAGGGGCTGGCTGACATAGCCCAAGGCTGCTGTTTTGAGATCTTAGAATCCAGGCAAAGCCCTAGTATGGGGAATGAGGCAGGGGTCTGAGGGCCAGGAGCTGGCAGACCAGAGCGCCCCCAGACAGAGTGTGTCCAATACCCATTTAGCAGCTACTCTCGGCCTCCAGCCTCTGTCCTTCAGAGCAGCTGTGAGGAGAGCTCCCAGGCCCTGCCTTCTAATTACCACTAATTAGGTAAATGCTGAGATGCCTCTCTCAGCCCTCCTCCCACGAAGCAACAGAGACACACACAGAGAGGTCAAAAGAGCCTTTTCCAAATGGAGACAGGCAGGGATGACACGGCCTGAATATCAAGCAGCCACTGCCCAGGGGAAGGGGAGAGGGGACGAGGGCAGCACGGCCAGGCTTCTGAGTGCAGCAGCCCCTGGGGAGGCACCCAGAGAAAAGGAGGAAGCCAGACACTGCGAAAGGCTGCAGGTCGGAGCTCCTGCCGCGTTCCCAGCCTGGGTTCCGGGTCCTCCCCTTGGAGCAGCAGAGCTGTCTGGTGGAGGAGGGAAAGAACGTAATCGGACTTCCAGGGTTTCTCCTTCAGGGAGCCCTTGTGGTCATCCTGAGCTCCTGGGTCCTTCACGTCTGTGGGTTTTGTCCTTCTGCTTGTGGTCTGGATGGGAGGGAAGCAGGCTAGGCTTGCTGAGGCTTTGTGGGGGTCAAAGGCACGGTGGACACCAAAGACAATGGTGCAGGCTTCCCTGGGGGGAAGGTTGGATCCCAGACCACCGAGATGAGGCGATACTGCAACAAAGTCAAACAGATGCTTTCTTTTTCCCAGTGCCTACAAAAGTTATATTGACAGTAACCATAGTCTAATATGCAGTAGGATTGTGTCATATATATATATGTATGTATAAAAAATACTTTATTGATTAAAAAATGCTGACACAGGGCGGTGCCTGTGGCTCAAAGGAGTAGGGCACCGGCCCCATATGCCAGAGGTGGTGGGTTCAAATCTGGCCCTGGCCAAAAACTACAAAAAAAAACAAAAAAAAACAAAAAAAAAAATTGCTGACACAGAGAGATGAAGTGAGTGCATGGTGTTGGAAAAGTGGTGCCAATAGACTGGCTTGATTCACGGTTGCCACAAATCTGAACTTCTAAAAAATGCAATGTCTGTGAAACATAAAGCAAAGTGCAATAAAACGAGGTCTGCCTCTTGTTTTCCCTTTCCTTCAGGCTGTGGGTACGAGCAATCGCCTATCCCTGAAAGGTGCAGAATCTCATGGATTTGAAGTTTGAGATAATAAATTGGCTTCAAACATTTTTTTCTCTCTTTTTTTAAGATACAGAGTCTCCCTTTGTCACCCTCCATAGAGTGCCATGGCGCACAGCTCACAGCAACCTCCAGCTCTTGGGCTTAGGTGATTCTCTTGCCTCAGCCTCCTGAGTAGCTGGGACTACAGGAACCCAACATAATGCCCGGCCATTTTTTGTTGCAGTTTGGCTGGGGTCGGGTTCGAACCCACCACTCTTGGTATACGGGGCCATAGGCCTACTCATTGAACCATAGGAGCCACCCTTTTTTCTCTTTTGTCTTCATTGTTAAATAGGTATCACTCCTTTATCTTCCCTATAAGTTTGTAAAGCCGGAGGTGAAAAGGAAATTACCATCCCATTTCACAGACAGGAAAACTGAGGCCAAAGGTGGGCGATGGCTGGGTGCCTATTCATTTTGTCTTCAGAATCAAGACAAAAAACCCAAAATTCCTGAAGTTCCAGGCAATCTAATAATTCATAATGTTCAGAAAAATACTCCTTTGGTTTTAAGTTGTGAAAGGAAAACATTTGTTTTCAAAAAAATTCATTCAAATAGTATGGCAGAGTTTAAAACGTCAAAGTACCCAAGCCCACTCTTTCATCTCCTAGGTCCCACTATTTATTCTTTGAAAAATTTTCCATGTCTGCACAAGAAAACGTGTTTATCTAGATATAATTTCCTCAAATCAAAAACATACCATAATGCTATGTTCTAACTTTATTTTCTCATTTGTGTTATACTTTCATTATTCTCTACCATTTATAGTTGACACATTAACTCATCAAGATCAGTGGGATGGGCATTATAACCCCAGTTTTCAGGCAAGGAAACCGACTCAGAGGGTGAAGTCACTTGCTGACTGTTAGGCAGCTGTTTGTTGCTGGAGGCAGAGCTCAAACTTGGCTTTTCTAGATTCTAGTCCAGTGCTCTGACCACAAGAATAATGACAACAGACACTGATGGGGGCTTTATGACAATGACAGCAAACACTCCTGTGGCACCTGCCAAGGGCCAGGGACTTCTCTAGAGCTCTGTACCTATTTCCCTGTTGGCTGTCCACCACATCTTGGTGAGATGAGCACTATTATTACCCTGGTTGGATCCCAGGTGAGGAAACTCAGTCCCGGAGCACTTAAGCAACTTGCTCAGGCTCACACTGCCTGGGGTTCGAACCTGAGTTGGCTTCCAGAGTCTTGCTTCTTCACTTCTCTCCCACAGTCACTTCCTCTGTTCCAGGTACTGCTAGACACTCTCTGGGTACGGTTAGCTCCTGTGAGCCCCATGCCAACCCTGTATCAAGCACTAATAACAACATTGGACCATCGGCAACTTCACCAGTGTCTCAAGCTCAGAAATAAGACATCCCCTAATGTCTTGCCTGGATACTGAACAAATCCATCGGTGGCCCAAGAGGAACACCCAAGCAAACCTTGGTGAGCAGTAACAATAACACGAATTATAACACCAGTAATCAATGCCAATGCTAACGTCAGCCATCACGGGCCGAGTGCGAACGTTCCATCCCTGGGGTGTGCTGACGGTTCCACACACACCTCTTTAGTCCATCTTCCTAACAACCCTGCGATGAAAGGATTGACATCCTCATGTGGCAGATGGAGAACTCAAGGGTCAGAAGGGATAAATGTCATCCCCCAGGTCACACCATGGAAGAGCCAAGTTCAGAACCCCCATCTCATCCTGAAGCCTGGCTTTGTTTCCACCCGCCCTATATCTTATTTCCCAGATGGCTTGGGCCATCCGGATCTTCTTTCTTTTTCATTCCAAGACTTGGGACAACTTTAGCTGCTTGGCTGGGGAGGAGTAGCCAGTCTATGAAATAGCCTTTCCTATTTCAGAAGAATAATGTCTCCTGTCACAGATTCCATCTGCTCCCTACTCTCCTGTAGAAGCACCCACCGCACCCCCAGACTATTTGCATTTATAGGCTGGCTAGGCTGGAGATGTAGCCAGGTTTGAGCATCTCCACCTCCCCTTTGAAGTCTTACAGCATTGGGATGCGTGTCTGGGCACTTTGGGTCTGCCCTATATTGTAGTTAGTTGGGTCCATGCCAACTGCCCTGTCAGGCTGTAGGTGCCACTGAAAACCTCCAATCTCATAGTCAGGAGCTTGCATATAACAGGTGCTCAATATAATGAGCCCTGCAGTCCCATGTTGACTTGAGATTTAGAATCAGACTTTCCCGGCAGCATGATTCTCCTCATGATCAGCCTGCATTGAGGTCCCATCCCCAAACATCCTTCCTCCCATGGCTCGTGCTGGGGAGAGTGAGTGCCTTCACGCCAGCCCTCCCTCCCGGTGCTGCAGGGCACAGGCGTGCTGGCCCCCACCAGCACCTTGCTGTGCACTGCAGGGTTGCAGAGGATGTCGGATGTGCATGGGGCTGTCCAGGTAAGAATTTCAGGTTCAGGCCCAGGAAGCTGCTGTGGCTTTGTTTTTCCAGCATTCTCAGAGGCTGAAGGGTGTGAGGTGTCCAGCAGTGCAAAGCCTGCAACTTGATGAACAGCTGTACTTTGGTGCAAGTCAAGGAACGAAAACGTGTGTCTGTGAACATCTCTCAAATGCTGTTCAGTAAAGTAGAGTCCAGGTGCAACTTTCCACTGGTTATACCGGGGCAGGGGAGGGTGGCATGGAGTTTACTTCACTCAGGTGAGCTTGAGGCTGTGGGATGACTTGAGGCCTCTGTGGCTGCGGGGAGGGGCAGACGGCTATACTCTTAGGGAGTCCCCGAAGCCTCCCCTCAGCACTCTCCTCTCCAGAGAGCCTTTCTGCCCATGCCAGTGCAACTGGGCACACATCTGTCAGCGAGCCGAATCACGATATTGTCTCTTGGGGTCTGTTTCCCCAACAGACAGGGCTCGTGGTCTATTCATTTTCCTGCTCCAGGTGCCAGGCCCTGAGAAGAGCCTCAGCAAATGCTGTGAGTGAATCAGTGACGCAGGCCTGGATTCAAATCCAGGCTCTGTTACTAACCCATGTGACCTTGGGCCATTTAATTGACCTTTCTGCGTCTCAGCTGCTTTAGCTCTGGAGTTATAATAATGGTTCTACATCACAGGGTTGCCATGGGGAATTAGGAACATTACTAATATAATTATTAGTGATTCTCCCTGCTCTCTCTCTGCAGAGGAAAAGGGAGGAACTAGCAGCACCCAGCAGATGTTACTTGAATGATCCCTGCTCCCTTTTTCTACTGTGATGACCAAGTCCCTAGCACCTTGCTCTATGACATTTTGACCAGCTTGATGCAGGTGCGAGTTTCTGGAAAAGCCTCTGGACTCTTTACATGGTTTGTTCGAAATAGGTTTCCGGGAGTCTCCCTGGCTCTCCTTCGGGTCCCACTCCCCACTGTGGGAGCTTCCACTCTCCATAAAAGCTAAATGCACCAACTAGCAAACAGCCCTTACCCACAGCTCTTCAGGTGACCTACACACTCTCCAAGGCCTCAGACACGTACAGGAATATTTTTTGCATTTTAAAAAATTACGGCATAATACATGTATCATGAACCTTAAATGTCCAGTCTGTTGTCCATGTACATTCACATTGTTGTACAACCGTCACCCGTAGTTTATCTCCAGGACTCTTTTTATCTTGCAAACCCAAACTCTGTACCCACAAAACACTCACTCCCCATTTCCCTCTCCCCAGCCCCAGGCAACCCCTGTGCTACTTTCTGTCTCCGAATTTGACCACTTTCCATATCTTATATAGCATCTATCCTTTTGTGTCTGGTTAATTTCACTTAAAATAATGTCCAATTTCGTCCATGTTGCGTCAGAATTTCTTTAAAAAAAAAAAAAAAAAAACCAAAACTAAATAACATTCTCCTGTGTGTTCACCACCTTTTGTGTATCTCTGCATCTGTGGACACGCATGTGGGTGAATGAAGCTCCGAGTGGGTAGAGATGTCTTCCCTTTCCACATGCACACGGCCTGCTGCTCACCCATTCACATCGTTATGGGCTACAATGAATCAGGCTCTGTGAGGAGTCTCCCAGATGCTGAGAGAGATAAAACAGTGTTCCTGCTCTCAGACCTTGTGGGGAGGCAGTTTTTCAGTTAGGTCTGGGTGAGGGCTGTGTGGAGGAAGGGTGGTAGAGTTCTCTGGTGAGTGGGACCGGGGTTTGCAGCAGGAGGAGACAGTTCAGCTGCGCCCTGACCCAGGTGAGTAGGTGTTTGGCGATCAGGCCTGGGAAGGGCATTCCAGGTGGGGGAACAGCCCAGGTGTTGGGGAACCACCTGCAGAGGCTACAGGCAGTGCCAGTGACTGGATCTGGGGTGACAATGCTCAGGGCAAGGTGAGGCTTCAGGGATAGGAGGGGGCCAGATTAGTGTGGGTCCTGTTCACAGTACAAAGGGGCTGTAGGCAGCTGTAAAGAAGCCAAGGAAAGCCTCCCTGGGGAAGCTTCCAGGGAAGCGTTTAAACCATGTTGGGCAGTCTCTTGCATGGCATGGTGTGGCATTTAGCAGGTAGGAGATGTCAACATAATTTTTCAGTATATTTTATTATACTCCTGAACTTAGTGATCCAAAAATGGAGGATCTGTGGCTCAAGAAGATTTAACTGGGTCCTTGGCATGGCCTGTGAGGAGATTTTAGGGGTACCCATTGGGTCCAGTGGGGCTGGCATTGGTGTTGACAGTGAGGCTTTGGATAGCTAAAGACTGCCCACCAGCTGGCTTGAAAACCCACAAGCCCCAAAATGCCCAATCTGGGCCAACATAGCTAAGAAAGCCAATTCTATCTTTTAATTTTTTTTTTTTTTTGAGTCTCAGCTATGACACCATGGCACTCTACTGAGGGTGTCAAAGTGTGCCATGGTGTCATAGCTCACACAACCTCAAACTCTTGGGCTCAAGCAATTCTCTTGCCAGCCTCCCTAGTAGCTGGGACTATAGGCACCCACCACAGCGCCTGGCTATTTTTTTTTTTTTTTTTTTTAAGCAGGCCCAGGCCAGGTTCAAACCTACCAGCCCTGGAGCAAGTGGCTGGTGGCCTAACCACTGATTCTGAAACATTGTCAGACTGACGATTTAGAATAAACCTGGGACTATCTAAGAGAAGGGAAGGGAACCTGGAGTTGAGTCAGGACAACTGCTTCAGATCCTGTTTCACTCAGCATCTGCTGTGTGACATGCAAATAATTGCTTAACATCTCTGATCGTGTTTCCTCATCTGTAAAATAGGGATGGCAAGACCCACTTTACTTATTTTTCACTAGGTATTCAGGAGTGATGCAAATTAATAGGATAGGGTAGGTGGTTATAAGCGTGGGCACTGTCATTCTGTTCAGAAACCCTCTGAAACTTGTTTGGTGCAGACATGGGTCTACAGTAGAGTGTAGGTGGGGGAGGCTTGCAGAGCAGAGTAGGGGGAATATGAAGGGAGGTGAAGGAGTTGAGCTAGGTCCTCAGGGGCACAGACATGGGGTGAGACATCCCTGGCCTTGGATGCTGGTTGCAGAAATTTCCTTGGAGGCTGCTCTGGCTTGTGCTGGCAATGGAGCTAGACTCGACCCCTGTGGGGGTGACAGTGTAACTCTGCCCCTCCTCCAGAGGAGGATGCTGCCTAGGACCTGACTCTGTGGGCAGATATGTCTGGAGTCACTGAGAGTGCCACACTAGCTGGTCCCAGGAGCAGAGCATCAAATCTGACTTCAGACAGGGAGGCAGGGATCTGAGCCCTGGCTCTGCCGCTCCTGCTCTGTGAAACCTTTCTGTGCCAGCTTCTCATATGTGACTCTGAAATTACGCCTACCTTATCTGGTGGCCATTAAATGCGAAAGTGCTTTTTAAACTGTAAAGAGCAGAAGAAATGCTCATTTCATTTCTTGTATTGCCCTTCTTCATTCAGGCAGCTAAAAGATGGTGCTGTCTTCACAAAAAACTTGCAGCTGTTCTCACCAAGTCTGGGTCTGTGGGGCCGGCCCATCCATCCAAGACACTTGGCTGCTTGGCAGCCTCGCCGCCCAGTATGCCTGTAAAAACTAAGAATACGTTATAAAACTGCTGTAAGGTTTTATGGGCCCTCCTTCCCAGGGACTGACCTTGGTGCTGTGAGCCATACCCACGTTTGTGTGGGGGGCTCAGAGGGTGGGTCCAGGCCCAGGAGAGCAGATGGGCTGGGGAGAGTTCTGATTGAGTGGGTATTGGGGGAAGCAGGATTGTGCAGCCTCAAAGGGGAAGCAGCTCTTGGTGACCTTGTCTTACTCTCCCACCTCCTTGGTTGGGACATTTAATCTGGTCCCAGAAATGGGAATGAAAAAGAAAAATAATACGTGGCAATTCAAGTTTGGAGTCAAACAGAACTTAGGGCAGGTCTTAACCTCATCTATCTTCTAGCTGTGTGACCTTTTTGAGCCTTAATTTTATAATCTGCAAAATGGGGATAATAATGGTGAAAAGCTTTCAGGGGTTGTTCATAGGAGATAATGGTTGTAAAGTGCTTAGCAAGCTGTCTGATGATCAATATTGTTATATCATGATATAATAATAATTAATAATTTTTGAGGATTAACTTGCATTTTAAATATTTTTTGTGCTGTGATCAGTAAGTAACAAATGTCAGATAAATCATTTCTGAATGAATAAGTGAAAGAAAGAAAGCATGAGTGAACAAATGCACAAATTAAAAGAGTTGAAAAAGAGAAAGAAAAGCAAATCTTGTTGGAATGTCACCTTCTCCATGAAACCCTCCCTTACCCTTTCTTGGCCTTCATTTTCTCAACCACAGATTGAGGGTTAGAGATCAGTTTATCTCCGCAGTCTCTCCCAGCTCTCACATCGGAAGACACTTAATTCTTTACTTAATTCATGCCTTTCCCCAATACTTACTGACCAACTACGATGTGCTCAGCAGTAGTCTAGGTACTGTTAAAACACATAAAACCCAGTCCGAGAGTGGTGGCTCATGCCTGTAATCCTAGCACTCTGGGAGGCTGAGGTGGGAGGATCCGTAAAACACAGGAGTTTGTGGTTGCTGTGAGCTAGGCTGACACCATAGCAATCTAGCCTGGGCAACAGAGTTGAGACTCTGTCTCAAAAACAGAAAACAAACACCCTCGCCCCCCCCCCCCCCATATAAAACCCATAACCTCTCAAACATGGTTTTCTAGTGAAACAAACAACAACAACAACAACAAAAAAAACAAACCCATGATGAATAACTAAGTTAATATGCTCAATAGAAATCGTTAAGTGCTACGGAGAACTAGAACCAGGGTGAGGGGGTGGGGAATGCCAAATGCCAGGAGAAGGATATTGCGGTTATAAGTAGGGAGGTCAGGGTAGGGCTCCACCAACAGAGTGTTCTTTGAGCAAAGACTTAAAGGAAGTGGAGGAGTGAGTCACGCTGACATCTGGGAAGGTAAGTAAAACTGACAGCCAGTGAAAAGGTCCTGTGGCAGGAGTTTTTAAAACTATATGTTAGAAGAACAGCAAGGAGTACCTGACCTCATCCTTGCTGACAAAGAGGGTGGAGTGTGCAATGCTTTCCCCTCATTTGACCAAAGGAAAACTCCAGCTGGGGTTCATCATCCTTCTTTCACACCTGGACCCCTATTCCCGCCCCCATTTTCCTTATCCTGGCCAAGGTGCTGTAAGAATAGGTAGTGTTGCGGAGGAAAGTTCTGTTTAAATCGAATAACTTATCAATTTCTCTGCTGGGTAAAAGAAAAAAACCCTCATGCCTTTGGTTGAGCAGGAAGTGTTGAAAGGCAGCTAATTATCTTTTTTTTTTTTTTGAGACAGAGTTTTACTATGTCACCCTCAGTAGAGTGCTGTGGTGGCACAGCTCACGCAACCTCAAACTCCGGGGCTTAAGCGACTATCTTGCCTCAGCCTCCCAAGTAGCTGGGACTACAGGCGCCCACCACAATGCCTGGCTATTTTTTTGCAGTTGTTTAGTTGGCCTGGGCCGGGTTTGAACCCGCCACCCTTGGTGTATGTGGCTGGCACCATAACCACTGTACTACGGGCGCTGAGCCTGCTAATTATCATCTTAACCCGAAAGAATGAAGCAGGTGAGGAAGGTGGCCAGGGCTAGGCAAAGGCAAGGAAGATGTGGTGCTCTGGCCAGGCCAGTGACAGAGAGGTAGCACCTACCTCATTCTGTCTTGTGGTGGGCAGACCACTGGACTGGGAATCAGGACACCTGGGTCCACTCTGGACCCAGCCACCAGCATGCTGTGAAACCTTGCTCAAGTTATTCTTCCCTCTGGACCTCTATTTCCTCCTTTCTGTAACTTGAGGTTGTTGAACTTGGAGATGTCTATAATCTCAGTGGGCGTGTACCTATCTTTTTCCACAAGGCTACAAAATGCTAGAAAGATAAGAAAGATTGGTCTATGTGTACTGAGCATCCTCTAGGAGGGGGTGTGATGAATAAACAGATGGCTTGAGTCTTAGGGGAAGGAGTTCCCCTATAGCCTGAGGTCTTTGTAACAGAAGCTCCCATCGAAAAACATAGCCCTAAGCTATAGCTCTTTGCCTGGTCTGGCCTGGGAAGTCGTGCTTGACTGAGAACTGACCTCTTCAGCCCAATGCACCTTCTACCAAGGGATCGTTGATGGGGAAAAACCAGTTTGTTTACTTTTCATTAACTTCTCTCCAGTGGGCTAGGTACAGGGGAAAGGATGTTAGGAGCTGGTTAGATGGGTAGGTAGACCCAGGTCAGCCTCTGTTCTTCCGGGAGGCTGTCTGAGGCCAGTTCACCTTTCTCGCTCACTTATTCTCAGTTCAGAGCCAGGGCTCCACGAATGCTCCACTCCCTACCTGGAGCTGCGCTGCCCTAATGAAGGAAAACCATGCTCCTGCATGCATCTCCACACTCCTTCAGAGAGAGCCCCGCTGGCTGCATGCAAGGCCCAGTAATCACCCAGCTATTGATCTGTGGATGGTAATTCCGAAGCAGCCCTTGGTGGTCTGCGGGAGAGCGTGTGGTGGGGTGTGGTGATTATGGAACAATGGTCTAGACTGCCAAAGAGTGTCCTGGAAGCTGCAGTGGCCCTTGCCAAACTCTGTGGACTCCTTTTAGAGTCTCCAAGGCTAGGTCTTTAAACCTGGACAGTGCTAGCATGGGGAACGGAAGGGTCTCACTCCTAATCTTGATTGGCTAGGAGGTGGGAGGTGGGGAGAACAGAAAGCACTGTGGCCTGTGTATCTGGGCCTGCCAGCGCCTGTTTCCATCAAGGAGATGAGGTGTCTTGGTGACCCCTAAGTGACATTTCAGGTTGGTGGACGAAGTGGAGTTCCTCCCCATGGGAAAACAGCTCCAGATGACTGCACCGCATCCAGGCAGAAACAGCGCCTGAGCCATTAACTTAAAAAAATAACCAGGTAAAGAAAATCATAAAACCTAGTTTCAGTCCCTGGCTCCTCTCCCCCTACAAAGGCTTGGGGATACAGGGCAAAGAACCCGGACCTGGAACCTTAGGTGTTCCCAGGACAAGTTTCGAGACCTCTGGGGAATTCTTTACATTGTCTGCGTCCTGGTTAACTTACTCGATTATGCATATAGTCACAACAGGGCAGGTGAGACAGCTATGTTAGCACAAGGATTTATAAACCACAAGCACTAACACAAGTGAGCTTTTAGCTGCTACCAGTAAGTAGCCTTTCAAACCAAGATGCATAATACAGAAAAGTTTTTTTTCTGCCTCAGCCACAGAAGCTGACCATAACCTCTGTCCCGAAAAGGGAGTGAGGGCTTGGAAAGGAGCCCAGGTATGAACCACCTCTATCCCTCCTCCACCATGGCCCATTCTCAGCTGTCCACACCTTCCACCTTCTGAGTTCCTTGGACAAATGACCTAACCTCTGTGAGTCTCATCTATAACACAGAGATAATGCTGGAATTTAACCATCTGGTAAAGACCTTGCCAGCTCTGAATTATAAAATCACAGGAATCTCAGCCTCGCCACCCTCTCTCCTCCACTCCGTTTCTTCCCCAGCCTTTCTGAAACTTCTCTCTGGGGATGCACATTTGACTCGGGTGCACCTTCTCTTTGAAGCTTCAGCCCCACATCCCTTTCCTGGTATCCTGTGGTCCTTCCATGTTTTAACAAGGAGATGTGTCTCCTTCTCAAAGTGATGGCCCTGAACATTCTTTAAATGGCTGGGAGGGGGAAAGGATCTCATGTATTTTTGGTACCAGAGATAATCAGGTAATTGTGCAATTAGCAGTAATTTTATCGCTCCTGTAATTTCCTTCTAACGAGAGCCCCCGTTTAAAAAAAAAAAAAAAAAAATAGGGATTTTTTTTTTTCCCAGTCCCTTGTTGTTGTTTTGTCTGGAGTGTCTATCATCAGGAATTTGGTCCCACACCCACGCGCTCGGCGAGGAAGCCGGGAGGAGGGGCAGGACGCAGAGACAGAAGTGGGGGTGGGGGGGAAGGATCAGCGGCGTCCGCGGCACTCTGGGCTCCCCGCGGCGCCGACTGGGGAGGGGCTTGCCGGAGGAGGCTGCCAGTTCCCCGAGAGGTCTCGGCCTCCACAGCGACGCCCCCTGACCGCCCCCCACCTCGTGCCTCCGGCCCGCTTTGGGGGGACGCTCAGGAAAGACCCAGAAGCTGGGAGGGTGCAGCTGGGTTCCCCGGAGTGGGGGGGGGGTCTTGGCGAATGGGAGGGAGGCCTTCCACTGACACTTCGCAGCTGGGGTGCAGGGGGCAGCGCTCCAGGGTCCAAGCGCGGGGCGCCACCTGCACTCGTGTCCCTTTGCCACATGAGCCGTGGCACAGAGGGGGCAAACACCCCCACGGCATTGTGCCAGTTAATTACTAAGCAAATTCCCGGCGATTTCCTCTCCTCCCCCCCCCTGGCAGTGCCTGCTGCGTGCTCCCTGATTCGGCCCCGGCTGTGCAATCAGCGCCAGGTAACCTGCGGAGACCCATAATTGCTCTGGAGTTGCCTGGGACTTTGCAAGGTAAGCACGCGCGGCGCTGCTCCGGGCCCAGGGTGCGCGGCGCGGCGCCTGGAGCCGCCCTCCGCAGACCGGACGCCGGGGACCCGCGGAAGCCGAGGGCCGCAGGGAGCCAGGTGGGGCGAAGTCAGACTCCCCCGTGGAAGGGCAGTTTCGCGCCAATGGGGCCAAGTGGAGGAAGCTGGTGCGCAAAGGAGCGAAGGAGGAGGACAGACTCGCGACCCGGGGCGGGAGACGGGCCACCTCGCCATGTCCCCGGGGAAGGGGACCTTGGGGGACAGGAGATCCTCCTGTCCCTTCCCTCCAGTGGAGAGGCGCCTCCTTGATGAGTCTTGTCATCCATCCTTCAAGTGTAATTTTTTTAAATTGCAAAAATCTTACAGAGCTATTAACCTCAAAAGAGTTTAACATATGGCAGACCGAGTCTCCCTCTTACCCTAATTATAAGGCTTGCAGTAATGGGGCTGTCTTTTAAGTTACAGCTGCTGCGCTTTTGGCTTTCGCTAACATTACATCCTATTAAAGAGCTACATTAAATGCATGCAAATTGCCAGCGCGACCGCGCTCTCCCGACCAATGAGGGGGACGGATTGCAGCCCAGGCGGCGACAGCGGGGTCAGACTCGCCCTGCTGCGAGCGCCATATGATCCATCAATCAAACTCCTCTCATTAATTAACTAATTCATTAAAAATCTTTATATATGAAGGCCCGGCCAGGCGGAACATTGTGTTGACAGGGACGTCCCGTCAGCACTTAGCCCTGCGCTCCCCACTCCTCCCTTCCTGCACAAATCACCCGGTGACTCAGAGAGGTCAGCTTCCCAGTGTCTGCGAGCGCCCCAACAACCACTGTGTCCGCATCTGGGGGCGCCCTTCTTGGGCATTTTTCAGCGGCAGGATCCCCATTTGTCCAGCTTCTCCTGGAGGGCCTGTTCTCCCTCCCCAGCCTCCCCAGCGTGTTGTCCTAATGAGCAGTCTCCCCTTCCCTGGCAACCCAGAGGCCCAGACCTGACTGGGTCCTGCTCGTCTCCCGCCCCAGTGCCTAGCGCAGGGCCAGCACGTGGCAGATGGCCTGAGTGCGCTGAATTAGAGTCTTTCCTCCCCCCAGATTTCCAGGGCCATTCCAGGCCTTCCTTTACTGCACTTCTGGAAGACTTGTCCCTCCAGGGAGGAGAGCAGCACAAACTCTCGTGAGTAGATGGCGTCCCTGAAGAGGAGGGTCCTTTACTGGTGGTACTAGAAAAGGTAGGGGCATTTGAGGTTGAGATCTGGCCCAGGATGGCTCCACAATACCCAGACTCTGAAGTCAATTCTTGTGCCTAGGACAGTGAGGTATGTCATTCCACAGACAAGACAGAGACATTTTAGAACGATTTCTAGGTTACTATATATATGAACATAATGTTTGTGGCTCTGGGCCTGTAGATGAGTGGCTGGAGTACCAGCCACATTCACTGTGGCTGTTTGGAACTCAGCCCGGGCCTGCCAAACAACAATGACAACTACAACCAAAAGATAGCCAGGCGTTGTGGTGGGCACCCATAGTTCCAGCTACTTGGGAGGCTGAGGCAAGAGAATCACTTAAGCCCACGAGTTTGAGGTTGCTGTGAGCTGTGATGCCAGGGCACTCTACCGAGGGCAACATAGTGAGACTCTGTCTCAAAAAAAACAAAAAACAAAAAAAACCCCATGAAATTCATGCGCAATTTATTATGTTAAACTAAGTTGCACATGAACTTTATGTCCACCCTGTATATATGTGTGTGTGTGTATGTGTGTGTGTATATATATATACACACACATTGAATGAATTAGTTAATTATGAAAGGTACTTGTTATATATAGTGTAGATATATATATATATATATATATCAACATTCATTGTAATACAAATGAATATATATATATATATATATATATATATATATATGATCTACACTATATATAACAAGTACCTTTCATAATTAACTAATTCATTCAATGTCTTTATATATGAAGGCCTGGCCAAGCAGAGCATTTCATTGACAGGGACAATGCTATATAGATAGATGTATGCATATATATATATATATATGTCTGTGTATATATGCAGTTGAATATGTATTTAACATTTGTTGAGCAACTTTTTTTTTTTTTTTTAACTTGATACAAATTTTTTAATTTAATCCTCACAACAACCCTGTTTGGTAGATACTAATGCAGGGTGTCCTAGAAGTCACCCCTAAAGTTGCCATACATAAGGAAAATGGGAAATTATAGTTAAACGCACCTTTATTTAAAAAATATTCTTACAAAATATTCTCTATATGTTGGCCACCTCTTTATAGTCTTCACATATTGGCCACCTCTTTGTACAATTTTGTAGTGAATATATATATTTTTGTATTACAATGAATGTTGACCAACTATTATATGCTGCTCCTTTCCTATATTATCTTACTTGATGTTGATAACAACTTTGCCAAGTGTTTATTTTTACTTCCAGGCGATAGGAAAATAAGAGAGGCTTAGAGTCAGAGAGAGTAAGTAACTAGTCCAAGGTCAAGTGACAGAGCCAGAATTCAGACTTGGGCTTTTTAGGTTCAAGTCCAGTGCCTACTGCTGTGTCATCAGAATGTAAAGAATGGTGATCGCAGCATATGTGCCATTCTCCTCAGTCACCACTGCCTCTTTTGTCTGCACAGTTGTCTTTTCCTTCTTGTTTTTCAGCAGCCACTGTTCCCACTGCCTTCTTGACTGGGCTGGTATGGTTAGGAAGATGGGGATCACAGCACATCCCATAATAAAGGCTGCTGGCTCTTGTCCACTTAGGATCAGTTGGAGTGATTTTCTGTACAGAGCACCTGTGGTGGACAAAGCCAGGTGTCTTCTGTCCCTGGGTTCCCACACCGGGGCCCTGAGCAGCTGGGTACAGGAATGAGGATGGGCTGGGTAGGCTCCAAGCTAGATCCTAGAGAGATTCATCTACTAGACTCTGGCTCCAGCAGGAGAGAGCATTGACTGGTGAGGACTTCAGGTCAAAATGAAGAGGGTCTATGCAGGTGTTAACCTTGGTTCCTGCTATTCAGCTCACACACAATCCACCCAGATGAAATGGTGTGTGGGCAAACTTCCAAAGCCTAGGAATTCCTGGGAAAACATGTCCAGATCCTTTTATACTCCCTCTCTCTTTCCCTCTCCATCTCACTCACTCTCATGCCCTTCTGAGACACGGGGCTAATGGACTTTGGCTGTTAGCACCTGTGATGTTGGGCACCAACCTCACCATGGGCCTCTATAGCTTCCCCTCACCCCCTTGGTTCCCAAGAATAGTTTTAGAATGGGGCGTGCTGGGATAATGGGGGTTAATGGTAACCTTGGAATCAATTTTCCCTCCCAGAAGAAAATTCCCCCGGCTTAGGTTGCACACACTGTAATAGTGAAAATGGCTCTAGATTTGAAAAATTGGCACGTTGTAGTCCAACAAGGCAATTTTTGAATTGTTCCGTGCAGCTGTGCGCCTCTGGATACTATGCTGCTTGTGTCCTAAAGCCGCAGGATAGAGAACATTTTCCAGCCAAAAAACAGCTCTGAGGTGTTTTTTTTCCCTTCTCCCACACCAGCCTAAATTTATTTTTTTGTTCACCTGCCCAAAACCCTGGGAGCTTTGGCCTCTACCTTAGCAGCTGCCAGAACTGTTGGGCAAGGAAGAGAATGTCGAAGCTCTCTGCAAAACCTCACTCCTGCAGGCCTGGGGACAGAAGGCCTGGGAAAGAGGGCTTCCTAAAGACTACAGGTCCATGCACAGGGAGCCAAAAAGGCCAGAGCAGTCCAGCAACACAGATCCCAACCAGCCTTTCCTGGCTGGCATCAAAACTAGGCCTTTCTTGGACTGAATGATGAGAACCCAGAAGAGGAAGTGTCTTTGATCAGTGTGCAGGATACTTGATTTTGATGAACTGTGTCTGCTCTCTTAAAAGAACTATTTTGTCCTGGTTTTATAAACATTAAATGCAAAACAGAGCACCTTGCAATAAAAATATATGATATATAATTCAAGTAATAGAAACATAGAATGTGAGGACTGCAAACCAGTCCATTGATTACTTAGTAAATGATCTCGTTGTACAGAAGGAGAAGTGGAAGGTGCCCAGATTCACACATCTGGTTGGTGGGAAAGAACTTGATCTCATTATGCAGTGCTGCAGGCATTTGGGGTAGTGACTCAAGCGGCCAGGGAACCCCATTGTTCTATTTGTGGGCTCTCTTCTTTCAGTTTATTTCCTCTGTCGTGAGTTCTCGTAAGGGTGGGCCTCATTTGATGATTCAAGAATAGAACTGAATGTTGCTGACATGGAACAGGGAACAAAAGCATTGAACAGGTGCCTGACCTGCTACCTGGTGTTGATGCTGCTCCTGCGACCTCCTTCGACATCCCTGTGGACCTCGTCACCCTTTCTCCTCAGGATAAAGTCCTCCCTGCGGCTTACCCTGTGATTAACAAGATGACTCGTCTTTGTCTCATGACTGCTGCCTCCTCCCTGCTCCACCCAGTCCTCCCTCCCTCCTACCCACTTGTCCTGGCGCACTGACATGGCTTTGCATTCCCTCAGTGCTCCTGCCCCATTTCATTCATTTGAGAGAACATTCCATTATTCTCTCCTCCTAGAAATCTCCATCTGTGCCCCTCATTCCCACCTCCCTTCACCTGGTTGACTGTGACTCATCCTTCAGTCTCCGCTGAGACACCAATTTCTCTTTACTGACCCCCAAAGTCCAGACTGGATGCCCGACTGGGTCCTCCCAGAACACGCTTTGCTTTTGCTGTGCTGTCACCACTCCATACTGCCACCGCCGAGTGGCCGCTGTGGCTCTTCCAGTGGAAACTAAGCTGCAGGAGGGGAGGGTCTGTCCTGCCTCCGGTTTTGTGCCTGGCCCCCTGCAGACTGCCTGCCTTGGGCTAGGCCCTCTGTGAATAGATGAAAGCACCATATAAAAGCCAGGCTACCACCACCATAAAAAGTAGCAACTGCTGGCTAGAGTGCTTTCACGTGCACTGTCTTATTTATATTAGTTCTTGTGTTAATTGAATGAGATGAGAGACCAGGGTTCTAATCCTGATTCTGTCACTAGCTGACTCTGTGATTTTCAGCGGTTACCATGGTTTCCTCATCTTTAGAGCAGAGGAGAGAGAAGGGGGCAGACTGAACTCAACTCCTCCATTCTGTTTCTGAGGCAAAGGGTCAGTGTAAGTGGGCCTCAGGGAAATCCACACTCAGGATGCAGAGAACCGGCAGATGGGGAGGGTCAACTTTCTAGTCCCGGAGCAGGAGGAGACGGAGCTGGCAGAGGCTGGGAAGGGCAGCGGGTTGCTCTCCCATGCTGTGGCAGAGCTGCAAATAGAGAAGCCCGCTGCTAGCTGAGTCATTAGCGCTGGTCTTCTCGCGGTCACCTCAGGCATTGTCTGATTTAAGTGTAATAGCTTGTTTGGTGGATTTTGCTGTCTATAGAAATCCCCCCAAGAGTGAAGTGCTGCATTCAGCCGGGAGAGCACAGGCCTTTGTGCACTGATGGCCGGGCCTCGGCTGAATGTGTTTGGAGTTGGTTATCAAAGAGGAGGATAAATTAGAGCACAGGGCTGAGAAAAGAGGAAGAGGGGGCCCTTTCATGAGCAGGGCTGAGCACTTAGGCAGCTGACTTGGAGCTGGGAAGCCCCAATGCCCGCCCTCTTGCCATTTGGCAAGGCAGTGCTTTAGGCAGGGAAGGCTGGCAGAGCCCAAATTCAAGGTCCAGCAAAGCCCTTAGGGGCTGGGGGTCAAGAGGGAGAGAATAACATTCATAACGGAATGGCCTCCAGTGCCTGGGAGGAGCTGCTGGGGGCTGGAACAGATCATTTTCCCTCCCTCCCCCTTCTTTCCCTGTCAATCCAGTTTAGATATTTACACAAGCATTAATCCCACTCTGGATTTATTGAAATGAAGTTCTGATGGTGCTGCAGGATCCAAGAGGCCTCTCTAGTCTTGTGGACACAATTCAGGGGCTTGGACCTGTCTCTTTACCAGCCCTCCCCCCAGCTGCCTCCCTCTAGCCCCTTAATGTGCAGGGATCAGTTTCACAGAGTGCACTCATTAGTCACAGATGTGGAGCTCCCAAAATAAGAGATCCCGAGCAACTCTACGGACTTGGCTTCTCATGTCCAGATTCAGAGGCCAAGCTGGGCACAGCTGTCAGCTGAGGAACAGGCAGGGCTGCTTAAATAATAAACTGCACCAAGGGCCCAGTTTTTTCCTGCAAGAATGCCTCATTCTATTTTTCAGAGGATCTTTACCCCTTACCAGTGTCCCTGGGCCCCTAGTGACAACTTCTAGCCATTTGGGCTCCAAATCATCAAGGGTCATTCTGCCAAGAACCCAAGACCTGTCTTTTGCTTGTCCGTTAACAACTAATAAAAAAATCTTAGATGTGCATGGAAGGAACCTGAGACCCAGGCTGTAGGCTTATTTTTAAAACCTGTTTTGAGGGTGGCATCTGTGGCTCAGTGAGTGGGACGCCAGCCCCATATACCGAGGGTGGGGGGATGGAACCCAGCCCTGGCCAAACTGCAACAAAAAAATAGCTGGGCGTTGTGGTGGGCGCCTGTGGTTACTCGGGAGGCTGAGGCAAGACAATTGCCTAAGCCCAGGAGTTGGAGGTTGCTGTGAGCTGTGATGCCACATTACTCTACTGAGGGTGACAAAGTGAGACTCTGTCTCTAAAAACAAAACAAAAAACCCCATTTTGAGTTGCAGATGTTTTTCAGAACTATCTGAAAGTTGTGATCCCTCACCTGAGCAAAACTCACCTATTCTCATGCATACAAAAATTCACCTGCTGTTTTTTGGGGGGTGGGGAGGGAGCTCTGTTCTCCAAATCTATGTCTGTATTTCATGGTGGCTGCACATTTGAACTATCTTGGGACTTTTAATAACATTCTGAGGTCTGAGCCTTATGCACAGAGACTTTCATTTAATGTGTCCAGAGTGAGTTGGGACATTAGTATTTCTTTTTCCTAAAATACTCTAGGTGAGGCTCAGTGCCTGTAGCTCAGTGAGTAGGGTGCCGGCCACATACACCAGAGCTGGCAGTTTTGAATCCAGCCTAGGCCTGCCAAACAACAATGATAACTACAACCAAATAAATAAATAAATAAAGCTGGGCATTGTGGAGGGCGCCTGTAGTCCCAGCTACTTGGGAGGCTGAGGCAAGAGAATCACTTGAGCCCAGGAGTTTGAGGTTGCTGTGAGCTGTGACGCCACCGCACTCTACCCAGGGCAACAGCTTGAGGGTCTGTCTTAAAAAAAAAAAAAAAAAAAAAAAATCTCTAGGCAATTCTAGTACAGTTGGGTTGAGAATCATTGACTTAGGGGCTCTTGAGACCTCCCCCCTAAGTTGAGAGCCCTGGCCGTGGATAAGCAGTGTGTGTACAGGGAGGCACGTATGGAGGTTTGGGATTGCCAGGGGTGAGCTTGACACCATGAGCAGGTCTACCATTTTGCCCACTGTGTTTTAAAATCCTTTTTTCTTTTCTCCCCCCTGCCCCCCACCTTGTGGGGTGCTTTCTTGGTGTTCACTTAAAGTAATATAAGCATACCACAGTGGGAAAGGAGCTTGGCTGCCTATCAATGGCTCCTGTCATTTCAAGGAACTCAATGAAGATTTAGTTTTAGGGTTTGCTCAATGCCACTTCTGCATAGAGGTCTTATGTTGCAAACCAGATTTCTCTTTTCATCTGGTCACCACCAGGGAAATAGTGTATTTGAAATTCAAACAATATTTGGGCAAAAAGAATTTCTCATTATATGTGGGGGGGAAGGGCAATAGGAGGAAAGCAGGGAGAAATGATTGAGTGACAGTTCTATTTGCCAGTTTGACTTCTCCACCCGTGGCAGCTGTGGTTTGGGGCTGCTGGGGGCCTTCAGCTTTCTGCTGTGGACTGGAAATGCCAGGTCCCTAGAAAAAGTAATGTGGAGGTAGGAAACATGAGGGGCTAGAAACAGATTGGAAGGGTCAGTGTGACCTCAAGCTGATATTCCTGGTTGCAGTAATGAAAGACAGGCCGAGAGTTCCTATGTTTTGCACGAGTTCTCTGTAGCAAGGGGATTGTTCCCGTTCCAACCTCTCAAGGTAGAAGGGAACTCAGAAGTCATCAGAATCTGCCTTGATTGGCAGGTGAGTCCACTCTGTTAACATCCTGATACTGGTCCAGTACTTCATGGGATTTATACAGAAAACATTTATTGAGCACCAAGAATATCTGGCACTAGGCAAGGTGTTTAGGGAAGTTCAGAGACTCATAGGACGTGGTGTCTGCCCTTGAGTAGCTTACAATTTCCTGGAGGACTCCAACTGCTAACATGTCTGGGAAACAGTGGTGCTGAGCAGGAGGAAGCTGGGGGGAAGAACATGAGCCTGGTTGGAGAGGCCATTAGGAGGCAGGCGCTTTCCCTGGTGACCTTTGTTAATTCCTTCCAATACCTCTTGCAAATAAGTACTATTATCATCACCCCCCTTTTTACAGAATGAATGTGTTAAGCCCGTATGTCTTAGACCTGTGCTCTTGTTAACAGAATGAATGGGTTAACCCAGTATGTGCTAGGCCTGTACTCTTGCCACCAGAACAAACAGCTTTCCTATGGGGAGCACAAAAAGGACGAAGTCTGGCCTTGGGCGAGGGCAGGAGATGAGAAGACTGAGACTCAGACAAGTGCGAGAAGGGTGGCCTGGGAGGAGGAGCACTGTGAGCTAAGTACTGAGGCCAGTGATGCTTAGGGAATTAAAAAATAGCAGCTTGGGCCAGTATCTGAGGGGAGAGGACGGCGTAGGGAAGGGAGGGGGCTTAGTACAGGTATTCAGAGGCATGGATGCTCAGGAGTTGGGATTTGTGGATAGAGGTGGGGAGACCCTAAAAGTTCTTGAGCGGAGAGTAAAACGTGATCATTGCTACTCTTGACTTATGAATAAAAGCAGAGATTTTGAATCCTGGCTGTGTAACAGCTGTTGTAACACTAATCCTAGCTGTGTAACACTGGCAAATCATTTATTCTGTCTGTGCTTCAGTTCCCTCATCTGTAAGATGGAATGAGAAATAGAATTGTATGGAGCCAATAAATAACACGTGTGGAGTGTGCAGGGCTTAGAACAATGCTTGGCACATTGGAAGCTCTTCATAAATGTTGGAAGTAATTTTTGCCCTTTGGGAATTTTACTTTGATAATGGTATTTATAGCGAGGAGGAGGGGAGAGATAAAGGCCCAGTTGTTAGTTAAGATCCTATCATAACAGTTTAGCTAGAGGGTGGAAGGGCCCAGCCTTGACTGGTAATGACGGCACCCAGGAGACTGGGGAGGCAGGAGCGGTGCTCCCCGTTCTGCTTGGTCACAGAGCACAGGGCACTACAAGTTGCAGGTAAGTAGGGGAAGATAAATTTTGTTTAAACATATGTTAAACAGGGGTTAAAAAACAACAACCTCGGAGCTTCAAGAGGAGACCCATGAGGACAACCTTGCCCGGCCCTGGGCTCATTTTTTGGTGGCTGCTTTGCTTCTTTGGCCCTCCCAGAGCCTTGACTTCTGCACCTGCTGCTCTGCTGGGCCCCTTCCTGGGCCCAGCACGCCCTCCATGCCACTTCCCCAGATGCAGGGCCTGTCGAAGGGTGCTCTACTTTCTGCTCTTGCCTTGAGGCAGCTGGGGTGAGGGATGGATGGGCAGAATCCCAGGAGGAGTGGGAGTGCGTGGTGGGTGGCAGTCGGGAGCAGTAGAAAACAAGGACCCTGGGAAGACAGAATGGAGGAGTGGCCAGCTCTGGGGATTACAAGGGCTTCCTGCTCCCATAGATCCCCTTGATGGGGGACCCAGTACCCTTCTGAATTCTCCACCCCAGTCTGGTGGTGGCACGTGGCATTGTGGGGTGTGATGGGTACCACTCACTGAAGGAGGCCAGATGGCCACTCAGCCTAGGCCCCCCAGCCCTCCAGGCTGCCTGTTGGCCATGTTGCTGCAGCCACCGCCACTGGGGTGCCTGAGTTCTGCACCAGGGATTCAGACAAAAGGAGCTTGCAACCGAAGGGGCGAGTCTTACAACAAAATTACCAGCCTGCTGTCAACCAGGCACTCTGCCTCTGCAGAACAGACTCCAGACAGGTTGTAGCATGTCAGGCCAGGCCTGCCTGGGATTGGCAGGGGGTCCTACAGGCAGACAGAGTCAATTGCCCAGAAAGGGTTCCACTTAACTTCCCTGCTGCTCACAGACCCTGGCCCAGCCTCCACAGCCTCACTGGCCTCTGCCAAAGCACCATCAGCCTACTGGTGTTGGCTACCTGTCAACCCTGTCTTTGGGTATGTGTGGTGCCACCTATTTTAGAAGGCAGCCTCCTGCCCTCTTCAGCTCTAGGGCTCCCCGTGCTGGCCCTTGGCCAGTGGCTCTCCATTTCTCCCCCTGCACACATCACCAGATCGTTAGGTGGGAGGAGGGACATGCACAAGCTGCTTCATCTATCACATGCCCTTGGCAGGTGGCCTCCCTGCTCTGTGACCTAAGCATTCCACATGATCCTAATTCACCTGTCCTAGTGCAGCGGTGGGTATGGTTTGGGCTCTGCAGTCAGACAGCCATGGGTCTGAAGCCTGGCTCAGCCATGTGCTACTGTGTGACCAGGCACGTCACTTTAGCCTCATTAAACTTGAGTTTCACCATTGGTGAAATCGGGATAATAATAGTTTATATCTCATAGGATTATTTTGAGGATCAAAGAACGAGGTGGGCGTTAAGTACCTCAGGTGCCTGGCACATGATAAACCTTCATCAAATGACTTTCCTTCTTCTTCTCTTGTCTCCTCCTCCTCTCCCCACCCCCTTCTCCTTCCCTCCTCCCCCCTCTTTCTTCATTTACAAGTCTCTGTTTATCATAAAGTTTGTTGTTTTGGTCCCTCCTCTCTGCTTTAGAGACCTGAACTGGGAGGAAAGCGTAGCTGCTAGTTCAGGCTTATCTATCAATCCTCTCCATCCAGAATTTAGTCTATACCTCCAAAACATATCATGCAAGTGGGGTCTGTCCCCCCCCAACTGAGTGACTTAATCTGAGAGGTTCCCCAAGCTCTACCATTCCCCAGGGGACATATGATCACCCAGCCTGCCTTCAGCAAGAATCCTGTTAGAATTCTCCTTCCCCCAAGGCTTCCTCCTAGGAATTTCCCACTGACCCCCACCTGCTGCCCGGCTGTAAATGGTTAATGCACTAATTGGTTAATGCACAGGTTAAAGACCTTGGGCTATTTTAAGTCCTAAGGGCCCCTGGCTTCTGTCTACCCACTGAAGTTTCATATGTCACAGACATTTCTAATCTGTGAATGTTTTCTATAAGCCCAGCCATCTCCCAAATGTTTGCTGTTGCTCATAACCATCTAAAGGATGTAGGTCGGAGCCCCGTAAGAGCAATGCTGTAATTAGATACCAGCCTCAACACATGTCCAGTGGATGGAAGGCAGAAATACAGTCATTTAGCCATTAAGTCACTCAATAAGCCCTTACCAAGGGCCAGCTATGCACCTGGAAGCAGAAGGTTTAAAGGCAAGTAAGGCATAGCCCACCCCTCAAAAAGTAAGCAATTTGATGAGGAGGTGGGTGAGTAAACATCATTTCAATGGAACGTCCTGGACACTGTGCTGATGGAGAATAAAATGAAGGAGGAGGGGCTTTGGGGACTCAGTGGGGAGCCACGTTCTGCAGAAGCTGGAAACATAGAAACCTTCACCGTCCTTCCACCTTCTTGGGGAGGTGTGGTACCTAAGCATGGAACGCCTGACTAGTGGACACAGTCCAGCCATTAACGATCTTTCTGAACCTGGACTCTTGACATCTGTGCACAAACAAGACTTCTGTCTGAGCGACCTATCCCCGGGGCCCAATTTGAGGCTGATGCAAAAGGCTGTCTCTTGGTGCAAGTCAGATGTGGGGCAGAGTCCCCCATCTGTCTCCCTTGCCACCGAGGTATGTTGGTGAGGTGGGACTGACGGATTCTGTGAGCAGTGACTGCACCCCAGCACTATACTAATTGTGCTAGACAGAGCTGTTTAAATACCACCAGACAGAATATTACTCAAATTAAAATGAGGCCTTAAATGTCATTATTTGTGTCATTATTAATAGCCCCTAATTGTGTTCTCTAATCATCATGAAATTATGTTAGTATTAATATTCACGTCAAAGCTGCCTAGGGAACTTGGAAGATTTAAAAAAAAATTATACCATATGTCAGTTCCCATGAATGTGAAGCAAGTGCTGGTTTCAGTGCTTTAGTTCTGGGTGGAGATGTAACAATGGCCTGCAATCCTGGGGACCTGCTTGCCCTCATCATCTGCTCTCCAAGTGACTGACTCCTTGAACTCTCCACTGGCAGGACCCTTGGGGGGCACCTGTGGGACCTGCTCTCACCATGTGCCCTGCAAGCAGCTCCTGCTGGTGAGTGGCGTGGGTAGTGTTTGGTGTTCTGGGACATGACACTTTCCCTTCTCTCTTCCAACTCTGATCTGTGTCTGTCTAGACCCCAAAATAAAAAATACATGGCAATCCTGCCTGCTTTTACATGCCAGCTACTCGCAGACTCCATCTCAATGTATTTTGGAACCTGCCCAAACTGCCGTCCATTGCTCGGAGGAGTAGTGAAAAAGGAATAGGGTTGACTCTCCCAGAGAAACATATTGTAGAATGTGACACAGAGACATCATTCAGAAAATGTACTTAGAGACTCAGAATTTAAAGTACATACAAGGTATTCATAAAATCTGGAAACAAGTGAACCTACCTGTGTTTTTAAGGATATACCTTCCTTTGGTGAGGAATAAAATAATATTATCCTTGTTTCCATACTTTATGGACAATGTACACTTTCCCCAATACCAATCTTGCCGGGTTTCTTTGGGAAAAAAAAAAAAAAAGTGACTCCAAATATGAGGGTGGGGCTGTGTCTGGATGCTTTTGTTTTTACCAGAGTCACCAAGATCTAGAGCTTCATTTGGGGGTGAGCTGAGCTGTACCCTCCTCACATCACAAGGAACTCGCTTCTGTTTGGCACCTGGTGAGTGAGGTGGGGAGGTGACAAGGCAGCAGTACTGCCAATTAGAGCTTCCTTCCCTGGGGGGATGTGTGGGGCGAGTGCCCTGGGACCCCCAGAGGCATCAGCCTCCTGCTGACATCACTCACGGCTCCTCTTCACCCTTTCCACAATGTTCCTTAGGCTGCCTGCTCCACGCCTCAGTCATCCACTAATGGAGTCCACGTGACCACTATGTGTCAGACAAATCTGGGGCAACCGCCTCACTCTCTTCCCAGAGCCCTTGGAATTCTCTGGAACTGAGAATATTCAAATGCCTTTCTTGGTGAAACAGCAGGCTTCCAACCCCCCAAATATTATGACTTGAGTTAAATATAACCCAGAGCGTGAAAATAACGGCTCAACACAAGAACAGGGAAGCCATGGAGTGAGTGGCTCGCTCTCTCTCTCACACACACACACACACACACACACACACACACACGAGTGTCTGTCTTCCTGGGTGTGGCAGGGTGTCTGCAGACCCCACAGCCACAAAGAAGCCACAAATCACAGAGAAGGCTTGGTGCATTCCGGGCTGATGAGTCACTGTTTCAGCCTGGATAGGCCTTAAATCTGCTGGTGTCTGAATATATATATTTTTTCTTTTCTAATCCAATGTGGTATGACTTAAAGGGTGGGAGGGAGAACTTTCTTAACTGCGGTGTGCAAGGGGAGCCTGGCCTGCTTCCTCAGTCGTGAAGGAGAACCGGCTAGGGTGGAACACTGGCGGGCAGTGTCAGATGTGGGTAGGCAAGCAGATACTTATTTCCCAGCCCAGAGGGCAAACAACATCCCCCTCAGTCAAGAGATTGCCTTTTAAGATAATCTGGAGGTGGGCGAGTGTTTGGGACTGAGCCAGGGTTCTGCATCCTCTCTCCAGCTTCCTTTGTAATCACACCAGGCATAAGTTTGTGGTGGAAACTCAGTGGGTCACAGATAAGCAAAAGGTCTTCTGAAGGTCAGACTCTCTGAATTCCGAACCCAATGATTACAGTAATTGTTGGCCTAGGGCTGGATTTGAACCAGTGAACCTAGAATAGCAGAGTTGAATAGGCCCCCTTTCAGAGAGATCCACCGCTGAGTTACCCGGCAACGCAGCCACGTGGCGGCTGCCCTCCTTTCTCTGGGGTCCCAGCACAGGCAGCTCAGGCCATTCCAAAGCAGCAGTTAGGTTGGCACTGCCTTTGTGATACTAATACCTTATGCATGTAGGAGGATTTATAGCTTGTGTAACATACTTTTACTCTCACGGCCGCCTTTGATCCTTAGAAGATGAGTGGAGCACATGTAATTATCCTCCACTTTACAGATGAGAAAATTGAGTCTTAGGACAGGTATCAGCCAAAGGCTACACGGCTTACGAGTGACAGAAGTGGAGCTGACCCCCAGCCTTTTGACTGTTACTGCTGCGTTCTGAATTGTCCCTTCTTAGAAGGTCCAGACAGGGCTCTCTGTCCCCACCCACCACTCACTAGCAGCTTGGAAATTCTGGGAAGTGTCAAGAGGCTGGCTAGCCCATGAATTCTATAAAGGCAGCAGCAACAGTACAGTGAGGCTCCCTACCCTTCCCTGAACCTGTTCTTATTTCCAGCCATGTCTCAGAAGTCCAGAGTGGTGTCTGGGGAGGTGTGAAAGGGAGGTGGGAAGAGGATTCTACCCTCTCAGGGTCTCTGCTTTTGGTCTCTGTGGTGGTTTCCTCACAGCAGAAACATCCTCCATTCCTCCTGATCCTGAAAGCAAAACCACAAAAGCCCCTGGCCCTTGCCCTGCCTCCCCAGTTGAGAGAGGGCCTGGGTTGAGGAAGGGGGTTGCTGCCTCCCTTGGCTGCTTCTGTGAGGGTTTGAGGATGAGGTGAGAACAACACTGAGGGTTCCTACCTGGATTCACACCTGCAGCTGTCTTCCTGCTTCCAGCTCCAGGAACACAGCCATAAAGCTGCTCTGGTAAGACTCCCCAAACCCTCTTCCCTCCTGAGACCCCCCCTGTCCAGCTTCCCACCCCTGGGCCCCAGAAGCCTCTCTCTTCCCCATCTTTTGCTCTACCAAGCCCCTGCTAGAAACTGACAAAGCTGACTGGCTGCTTAATGTGCTACAGGTGTTGTTGCTAGGCAACCACCCCACTCCGCAGCTCAGACTCTGACAGCCCAGATCAAACCCCTGGTAGCACTTAACCCCGTAACTGCTTAACGCAAATACTAATTACCCAGGCCCTACCAAACAGCACATTTTAAGCCGTAATCAAGGGTCAGCAGGGTGGATTCTCAGCACTGTCAGTCTTTCAGCCAACACTTTCTACCATGGAGCCCTGGGTCAGGCCATCCCAGGCAGGATTTCCAGGCCTTCTGCTTGTTAGTGGAGGGTCCTCTCTCCCGGTGTCACCAGGTGGACACACAACTGTAGTGTTGACTCTCCCTGTTCACTGGACGCGATTCTGCTGGAGTGGACCAGCGCCTTCAGTCACCTGCGCTCTGGCCTCCAGGTAAGAGGTGGCTGAGCCTATTCCTGCATTGAAACTACTTCTAGGTTAATAAGCCTTTCGGCCCCAAACCTCACAGTTATATCTGCAGTTTGACTTTTTGCTGTCTGTGTTCAGTTGAGCTGGAGATGACCTCCAATGTTTGACAGTTCTTCTAGCACTCGAGTCTTTTTATGAACTCCTTTACTGTGGCTTGATTCCCCACATGGAGTAGCTCACATTCCTTTAGCTTTCTAGGAATTACAGGAAGTTCTGGACGTGTAGACGGACGTGTACTTAGATCAAACTCTAACAGAGTCGGCCTGTTCTTGAGCTGGCCTTCCCGGTTCAGCCTGCGATCCCCTGTTCTCTCACAGTGGGAGCTCAGCAATGCCTGAGCTTGGTAGAACGTGCGTTCTTCGTAGAACGCACAAACACAACCGGGTTTTAAATTCCTCTTTCTTAAACCACAGAGTAGGGTTGACAGGGATGAGACCAGTGAGCAGCAGAGCAAACTCCTTCTTCATCTCTTCCTCCTCCCTTTTTCTTGCGAGGCTCAACTCTGCCTGTAAACCAGATGACAGGAGGCTCTGGGTGGCACTGAGTCTTCTCTCCGCTGGCAGTCCTACTTGTAGTGGGCAGGTCTGGGCCTGCTGGGAGGGGAGAGTCCCATCCACGCCTAAAAGGAAGCTTCCCCCAAGCAGGCTGGGCACTTCCCCATGATGCCAGAACCCTGGGGGTGGGGGGAGGGGGAGACTCCAGGGGTTCCTGCCACCCTTTTGCCCAGCTGGAAAAATCAGTTAACCCTTCTTCAATTGGCAACTCTTTAATTATTCAGGGGTGAAGAAGCAGAGACACCCTACTTTCTTTGAGCATTTAGGTTCATGATTTATAAGCCCCACCTCCCAGTAAGCATCGTGCTCCCTGTGAAGGGAGTGTGCTGAGTGCTGCAACAGGGCCCCTGTGCCTGTTCCCAGTCATACCTCTTCCCAACCAACCCAACCGTGTGTTTTCCACCATACCTCTAGCATGTGGGCATAGCCATCTCTGTCCTACATGTGGAACTGAGGTTGGAAGAGGCTAAGGGATTCGATTGAGTTTACGCAGCTAGTAAATGGCATAGCTGGCGTTCCAAAGCCTGTTTCTCCCACTAGGAGAGGGTGACGGACCTGCCTGAGAGTCCACTGCCACGGAGTGCTGGGGAAGAGATTGGAGGCAGGGCCGATGTGGCTCTAAAGTCCTTTTCATGTTTTGCCTCGTGCCCCACTCCACCTTTTCGAGGATTCCTCCAAGATGTGTCCAGCGGGGAGAATTGGGTTCTAGGAAACAGCATGTGCTGTACCTGGGACAGACTGTTTCTGAAGTGGGGGGGACTTCCTGCCCCTTGTCCATGACAGGACTCATTGAGGAAAGGGATGATGGGGTCGGGAGGGGGTGGAGAAAGACTGAAGAATAGAAGAGGGGGAGAGAGAGAGAGGAGAGGGGAGAGAGGGAGAGAAACCGAGAGAGACTTCTTGTTCCTGCAGCCTCATGGCTCCTGCTCCCCTCTTGTATCTTGAGTCAGTAACGCCTTGGCTTTAGGCTAAGCTGCTGTTGCCAGCTGGTGGCAATAAGAGTTGGGATTGCCAGCCTGGTCACAGGTGACAGCACTGGGAACATCATCATGGCCCTGGCTCCTTCCCAGTAGAACCAATGGGTCATGGAAAGCCCCAGTTGGGGAACTAAATGGAGGCCAAAAGAGACTGTATCTTATGGGTCCAAGTGGGAAGGGGGGGCAATGAAGGGCTCGCCCCATGAGTTTAACACTTTCATGCATGTGGTTTCTCCATAAAGTATTAATAATGTTCCTATAATTGATACTTCAGGGCAATAACCTCTGACAAAATGGCCCTGATTAGCAGATAATTGAGTGTGTTGGATTGTGTCCTGAGAGAGCCGAACGCCAGGCAAGGCCCATTAGCCCATCGTAATGACCCCTTTTGTCAGGTATTAGTGTCATTAAGAGCCTGCTCTCTGAAATCAGTCCCTTTATTTAACTCTTTTCCCTAATTATATGGATCATTTTACAAATCAAAGCAAATGTTTGCACACAGCCCCCAGTCACGCAATGGAGTGAAGTGATGGAGAGGCAGGCTGGAGAATTCTGAGTGGAAAGTCCTTGGTAAGGAGGATACTCATTGTCACTGGACACTTTCCGGGGGAGATGGACCCATTAGGGAGTTCAGCCAGTATCCTACCAGGGTATGGTGCACCCTGTCAGCTCTAGTGCCTGGATGAGGGAACATCAGGACAGGAGGTGGCTTGCCAGAAGAGCTCGTGGGCTACAGCACCTGAATCCATCCTGGCAAAACATCAGGCCTCCTGGACTCAGAATAGCTGGATTCCTCACCCAGAGAGCACAAGCGTGGAATAGGTTGGCACCTGAGTCCAGCCACAGGGCAACTGGAAGACTCAGGTCTCCTGTGCTAATCATCTCGGTTATGCCCAGAGCAGACTCACATCTCTGTCAGGAAGTAGGAGCCTCTGGGAGTGGCAGGGGAGGAAAAGTCAGACCTGAACCTCCGGGTCTGGAAAGATGTTGCCGCAGCAGACAGGTGTCCATGCTCAGAGCTGCCAGCTAGGTAAGCAGCTGGTGCTCCGGGGACTTGTGAGGACTTAGCGCGTGATCAGCCCCCAGGCCACACACATGGAAGTTGACACAACAGGGAGCTCAAGGGACAGAGAGCCGTTTTCTGACCTGTTCTCCCCAGTGTCTTCTCACTCATTAAAAAGTATAGGCAGTTTTCCCATTTATTTGAATCCAGTCACTGCCTGCCACCTTTTCCACTCTCCCCAATTCTGTACAAAGCTTTTTATCCCAGGGCAGGTTCAATATGGGTGAATCTGAAAGAAGTCTTGGTATCTAGCAAGAATTGCTTGGAGACAAGGGACTGATAGCTTTTTGGCAGCTAAGAAGGATGTATTTTTATAGATACCAAAGATGAAGGTGAAAGGATATCAACTATTACAGGAGAGGCCCAGAGTTTGCTGAGCTGGAAATAATTTACTTATTTGGCACAGTGATGGGTGAATTTCCCAAGAGGAATTGGGACCTGTTGTGGGTCCTGCAGTGGTGTCTCTGGACCATATCGCCTCCTTTCCCTCCCCCACTGTTGCACACGAATGCTCCTAGACTTAGCTTCCCCTTGTTTTAATCACAGAGGGGCTTGTGTGCCCATGATTTGCGTTGGGCCTGGTGAATTTCCTAGCATTGGCCTTGGGTAGAGAGCTGCCAGCCATGCAGAGAAACTGCTGGGATTTTTGCCGAGGAAGCAGAATTTTGGTAGTAGAGTGTGACAGTCTCCTCTCAGAAATAATACCTTTCATTTAAGGTAGGAGAGGAGGCTTGACATCCCATGAAAATATGATTTTCAGCCCTGTTCTGCTTGGGGTAGACATTTTCTGTGGGGCCAAGTTGCTGAAGCAGGGAATGAAAGCCTCTAAGCTGACAAGGAGGAGGGTGGTCTGAGGGACACACCTCAGGACTCTCCTGAAGAGGGGGCTGAATGCGGACAAGTCCTGTTTTCTGGCTGCAGCTCTCCCAAGGGGTGCAGTTCTGCTCAAACCCAAGGAATGCTGTTCCCAGGGAACAAAGCGCATACACCTCACTGTTCTGAATGCCGAGGATGGAGCCACACTCTTGTCTCTGTTGTGTGTTTAAACAAATAAATGAATGGATATTCTATATCATGCTAATTTCTGAGTATTAACATAGAAATCTGTATTTATTTAATCAAAGAGCATTTCTTAGACACTGCACTGCCTGGGCTAACAAGGCACTGAATCTAGGTAGATGAAAAGGACAAGAAACCTGCCTGTGAGGAGTTCAGTCTCCTACATGTGGGATCACGGTGGTGGTGGTGAGGGTAAGAGGTCAGACAACCAAGTTCACAAACTCATCCTAGAAGCAGCGCTACATACCTCATTGCTAAATACCGCGACAGTCACTTTCAAAGTACTTTCCTTAAGAAGCTAGACATCAACGCCAGTGCCGAGTCCACACTTCAATGCACATTTGGAACTCCTTTTCTAGAATGACCATCAGAGCTGTCCTCTTGTATGGAGGCCTGACAATTAAGTTCACGAACTCATCCTAGAAAAAATTGCTGCATACCTCATTGCTGAATATCATTATGGTCACCAGATGGCCAAGGGGACTACTTCGAAGGTAACCGTGGAGATATTCAGCAAGGAGGTATGTAGCACTTTTTCTAGGATGACTTTGTGAACTTAATTGTTCTCTCTCATACAAGACCCTTAATTCAACCCATTATGTTGGTACAGTAACAGAAATGCAGGCTGGGTGTTATGGGAATGTACATGGTGGGGGTGGGGGTGGAGGAATAACTCCTTACCTCTCTGTAGGAAAGAAAGAAGTCCTTCCTTAAGAGGCAATGCTTACGCTGAGATTTGAGAATGTTTTCAGATAAAGGAATAAAGTAAAGCAGAGAGCAACAAAGAACAGGTACAATTTATTAAGGCTTCTAGTGTAAGAATCGTAATACCTAACCTCTTGGAGCAATGACTGTGTGCCAAACACTTTGCATAACTTCATCTCATCCTCCTAGCAACCTTGCAAGATGGGTATTTTTAATACCCTTTCTTTGCAGTTGAGGAAATGCAAGGAAAGTTGAACAAATGAGGAGGCTTTGAGGAAATGTGTAGGGATTAAATAATCTAGTAGAGTCGCATACAATCCAGATTAGAACCCAGACTTCCACAGTCAGAGCATGGGCTCCTTTTCATCCATTATCCTGCCTCCCTAAGCACCATACAACTGTTAACTCATTTAATCTTTACAATGACCCAGAGAAACAAGCATCCTTCTCCTCCTTTTCAGGTGAGAAAATCCAGAGTACTGGATGGCGGTCTACGGTATAAGTAGTGTAGACACAGCATGTTTGGGAAACTTTTAGAAGTAACTTATGTGGCTCTCTGCAGGTCTTTTCACCCTCACCCTTTAGGATAAGGGCTCCAAATCTCAAATTCTTAAGGGTTAAGATGTAGAGTGGGGGCGTCCAACCTTCTTCCTGCCACACGTTGGAAGACTGAGTTGTCTCTGTCCACACAGTAAATACACAAACACTATGAAAGCTGACTGGAAAAAAACATCCATACATACTTTTCATGATATCTGACAGCACCGTAAGAAAAAAGTCCCCACAAAATCAGCATGTGGCCTATGGGCCACAGGTTGGACACCCCTAATAGAGTTTGAGGATGAGAAGTGGAAAGAAATGAGGATAGTTGTAGGCAGAAGGATGGTCGTCCAAGGATGGACATGTTGTAATTCCTAGAATATGGGACTACGCGGGGTGAGTGGACAAAGGGGTTGTAGAGAGAATTAAAGTTGCTGACAGTTGACCTTGAAATGGGGAGATTAGTTTGTCTGGATGGGCCCAGTGAAATCATATGGGTCCTTATAAGTAAAAGAGGGAGGCAGAAGAGAGAGCAGCAGCGAGGAGAGAGGGTGAGGAGGACTCAGCCTGGCGTTTCTTTGAAGAGGAAGGAAGGGGCTATGAGTCAGAGAATGCAATTGGCCTCTAGAAGTGGCAAAAGACAGACAAAACAAAACAAAACAAAAATGGATTCTCTTGTAAAGCCTCTAGAAAGGAATGCAGCCCTGCCCACCTTTTTGTTTTAGCTGGTGAGACCCACTTTAGACTTCTGAACTCCAGACCTATAAGGTAATGCATCTGTGATTCTTAAAGCTACTAAGTTTGTGGCAATTGGTTGCAGCAGCAGTAGATTTGAAACATGGAATGGGCAAGCTTGTGAAAGACCTTACAGACTTGACTAAGGAGTTTAGCTATTCATCAACTGAAAAACAAACAAACAAACAAACAAACAAAAGAACAAAGATACCGTAACCCTTCTGAATTTGTCTGTGACCCAAAGCAGCACAGCCTTAAGAGAGCCAAGATCAGCCAGACCATGCTTGGACATCAAGATCTGCACATTCTTTTCAGACTGTGGGAAAAAAAAAAGATCTTTGTTCCTTGGTTATAACTACATCCACATGGAGTGAGGGGATTGGGAGTCAGTAAGACAACTCTGTGGCAGCTTGAATCTGCTGATCACTGAAGACATAGTCCAGGGCAGGGGCTTATTTTTTCATTGGCTCAACCATTGAACAATCATTGGCTAGTGACCTGTGTGTAGAGACACAATGGTGAGCAAACATGGATTCCCCATAGCTGCCATCAAACTGTAGGTCTGTGAGAGTAAGATATTAAACATAAAACTGTAAAGATAGTTGTAGGGTATGATGAAATAGTGTGCCAGGAGGACCTTATTTATGCTGTAGACCTCATGAGAGGTCTCTCTTGGGAGGTGACATTTAGGATGAGACCCATGCATGAGAAGGACTTTGTGAAGTAGAGTGTGAAAAAGAGCACTCTGACGAATGGGAGCACCATGTTTGAAGGCAAGAGCACAGCCCATTCAAGGAATTTGAAGGAGGCCTGTGAGGTTGGACAGTGACGCAGGAGGGGAAGAGTAGCACAGGATGTTGCTGGCGACGTAGGAGAGGGATAACTCGGGGGGCATCGTAGGTCCTTTTAAGGACATTGGGCCTAACCCTGAGCAATATAGATGTCCATTGAGGGGGAAGGAAGTGGCAGTTTGCACTTGATAAAGATCAGGCTGGCTATAGATGTGCAAGAAGGGCTTCAGAGAGGAAATGCGGAAAACAGGGAGGAGGCTGTCGTGGTAGTCTAGGCAAGAGACGGTGGTGGCTTAGATAAGCGTGACAGTGCTGGTGATGACTGGGAAGACTGAACACTGTTTTGAAGATAGACTCCTCTAGACTTGGCAATAGACTGAATATGGGAAGTAAAGGAGGAGGCAGCCATAATCCTCAGCATTCTGGCAGAAATGGCTACATGGATGGAGGTATCATTTATTGGAATGAGACAGATTGGAAAAGGAGAGAAATTGTGATGGGGAAAACTCCAAGGGTTTGTTTCAAATATGTTAAATTTAAGAAGCTCTTGAGATACCCTTTTAAAGATGTCAAGTAAGCAATTAGCTAGACAAGACTGGTGCTCAGAAATGAGGCTAAAGACTGGGTTAAATATATAAATCTGAGAAGTCTCATTATATAGGTAGTAAAGCCATGGGACAAAAGATGAGGGCCTAAGACTGAGTCTGGAGAAACTCCAACATTTAAAGTGTAGTATTGCATATACAATATCTTAGCAAATATTCAATTGTCTCCCCAGTATTTTCCACTTCCCTTGTAGTTAGACGGGGCCATGTGATCAGTCCTGGTCAAAGAAATATGAGTAGAAACGATAGTGAAAAGCCCATATGTGATTTGCCAGTCTTCCTCCTTCCAATAGCTGCTAGTTCTTGGATCCTCTATTACCTGGGTCCCTGAGTGACCATATGGAGGAGATTCCCTGAAGATATGTCCTGGACATATAGCATGAGGTGGAAATCAATTCTTGTCATATTAAGCTACTGGGATCTTGAGTTTGCTTATTGTTACAGCCTAATGTATTCTATCCTTACTAATACAGGTAAGGAGGTAGCATAATGTAGCATTGAACAGCATAGACTCATGACTCAAACCATTCAAACCTTGTACTTTGCAGTTACTAGCTAAGTGCACTGGGCAACATTTCTCTGTATGTCTTAGTTTTCATATCTAACAAAATGGGGAACATAGTGACATCTATGTTGCAGGAGTGTTTTGGGGATTAAAGTAGTTAAAATATAAAGTACTTACAATTGTACTACTAATAAGGAAGCTTTGTTCAAGGAAGGGGAGGCTGCAAAAAAGTACAGCAAGAGAGTTAGGAGGAAACCAGGAGAAAGTGACATTGGAGACACAGAAAGAAGAGGAGAGAAAGGTCAAATGCTATTGGAGAGTCAGGGAGGGGGAAGCAGCAGAGAGTGCTCATGAGATTAGTCACCTGGGAGTCATAGGTGGTCTTAGAAAAAGCAGTTTCAGTGGTTTGTGTATATGGGGTGGGGTGAGGTGGGGGCCAGATGTGGATGAGAGTGATGTGGGTTGAAGAACGCACATGTGTACAAGCCTTTTGGGCAGCTTGGTAAGGGGGAAATACCAAGGGAAGGGGGTAAATACAGAGAGAGGGTGGTTGTTAGAGGTGGAGGCAAAGCTAGGAAGGTTTTGATTTTAAGATGGGGGGGATTCTAGAGCATGTCTAAATAACAAAGGGAGGGAAAGGTGAGCATTTGAGAGTGAGAGGATATAACCAGTGCAGCAAGGGCCTGAAGTGTTTGGAGCAAGTGAGATCTGGAACAGAAGGTCTATGTACAGGGGGTGGGAGGGACGGAGTGAGGACAAGTGCAGACGCAGAGAATGTGAGGGGTTTGGGGGCTGGAAAATGAGGAAGGCCTCTTCCGGAAAAAGTGGAACTGAGGTGAATGGGAAGCTCTGCTCCTGGGTTGGTTAGATGGTGGGTTAGGCTCCCGTTGAGGAGTGGTGGGATAGTCGTCCTCAGGAGGGGTCTGAACAGCAGCCATGCTGCTCATATCCAGTGGGCATCTATCTGTCTAGAGGTGCCTGCCATAGTCTGGGCCTGAACCACATCCATGAACGCAATCCAACTTCCTCTTGTTTCTGGGAAGCTCTAGGGTGCGGCTCTCCAGTAAGACAGAATTCAGCCCAGGGCTCGTCAGTAATGTTTGGTCCTCAGTTTACATTTTCTTTCTTTCTTTTTTTCTTTTTGAGACAGAGTCTCACTATGTCGCCCTCCGTAGAGTGCTGTGGTGTCACAGCTCACAGCAACCTCCAACTTTTGGGCTTAAGCGATTCTCTTGCTTCAGTCTCCCAAGTGGCTGGGACTACAGGTGCCCACCACAATACTCAGCTATTTTTTTTGTAGTTGTCATTGTTGTTTAGCTGGCCTGGGTGGGGTTTGAACCCACCACCCTCAGTGTATGTGGCTGGTGTCTTAACCACTGTGCTATGGGCGCAGAGCCCTCAGTTTACATTTTTCAGATTCCTCACCTCTACTCCATAGAAGCTCTCCTTTCCAGGCAAACTAATTTCTTCACTGTTTCTTACATTCTTACTGAGTCTTTCAGACTAGTCCTTCTGCCTCATAAAATTTTACCTGCTTGGACCATCTTTTTTTTCAACTCATACTTCTAAGCTAAAGCCAAGCCCCTTGACTCTGGTGAAGCTGGGTCATTCCATCGTCCCATAGTGACCTCTCCCGCCTCTATTCCTACAATGCTTGGTGTGTAACCTCTTCTTGTTGGTTCATGTCATTACATCCCGGGCTGCTGTGTCCCTTTCCATGTGAATGGACTCCCTGGAGTGTGCCGTTCACTCCTGAGTAGCTATTGACATGTCCTCAAGAAAGGCATAAACTTCTTCAAAGTAGATTGGGGGGGGGGCATGACTTACGTGTCTTTGAGTCTTTTGTGATGCCTTATTCTTAATAGGCGCTCACCAAATATTGGTCAGTAGATTCACCATCATCAGTAGATGTGAGAAAAGTGCAAAGAAGAGGATGCTCGGGCTCTGGCTGGATTTGTTTTCTAACTGGCAGCATTTTCTGTAAGCTCTGAGCCTAGATTGCCACATCTTCACATTTGAGAGAGAAGGGACTCCATTGATGCCTCACCCCTGCCCTCCGGAGCAGAGGAGGGGGCCAGGAAAGGATTCTTGGGGACAGGCTCTAAAGTGACCTTTTGCAGAAAGGGCTTGGGTGGTGGGGGATGTTATCGGTGCACACAAAGTCCTTGTATGTTGGTCAGAGCTTGCTGAGTGCCGGCAAGAAGTGACAAAAGTTGCTGGGCTTGGGCAGGCAGTCTAAGGCAGGAGAAGAAACATGTTTGTGCAGAGTCAGGGGCAAGACGTGGGCCCCTTGGCTGTCAGGCTGACATCAGCTCTCTGCTGGTTCCCAGCATGAATGCTCCCAGTTGCACTCTGTGCTTCTGCAGTTTGAGATAACACAGATGTCTTGGGTTTGCTTGGTTTTGAATGCAGTGCCCTGTGGGGACGTAGTGGGTGTGCCCGCCTAGAGCTAGCCGTGGGGCCTGGAGGCACCTCTAGTGGCCTGAGCAGGGGCCAGTGAGCTGGGGGAGCTGTGTAGCTCTCCTACAGCTCAGCCCTCACCTCTGGGGACCCTCAAGGTCATCCAAATGCAAGCAGCCACTTAAGAGATGTGCCAATGCTGTGGTCAAAACCAAGTTAGGCAAGCACCTGGATACCAGTTGAGAGGCCTGGTATCTGTCACTCTGCTCCTTTGCTTCTGTTTCTGTTCTGCCATTGCTTCCTTCCCTCTTCTTCACTATCCAAAGGCATTGTTCCCCGGAGGTAGAATCCTATTAAAAGAGAAACAGGCATTGTTCTAGCAAGGGAAGGAGTCCTCAGTGGTGAGAAGAAAGAAGAAACTAGACGCGCAATGATGCTGAAATGACTGGAAGAAGGCACGGGGGTCCAGTTGCAGCAACAGAGGGGCTGGATGGTTCCCAGAACACACACGCTGCTCTCTGGAAGGCGTTCCTTAAGAAAGAAGCAAAAGGAGTTGCTGAGTGGGAGTCACAAATCTACCCTGTCAATTCTTCCAAAGAAAGGATGTTTTTCTGGCCAATGCCCCACCCAGAGTGAGAAGGGCCAGCTCAATGAGGTGTCTGTCCCCAGCCCACTCCTCTGCTGATGGCTACAAAGCCTGCCTGCTGGGTGGCTCCCTCCTCTTCTGCCACGCTCCTGGCCCCTGTGCCCCAGTAGGTCAGCAGCTGTCTTTTACATGTGTCTGTTTCAGTCTCCGACAGCAGGGTCTTTCTTGTCCCAGGAAAATTGCTGTGTTCATAGCGAGGCGGCCTCTGTCTTCCTTGGAGGGTCCAGAGTGTACGAATCAGAGGCTGGATTTGGGGACAGTGTGATAGCACCCCAGGGTGCAGCAGACACAAAACCTGCTCAGATTTGGGATGAGGAAAAAGGCACTTTTAGGATTACGGATGGAAACTGCTTAAATCTCCGTCTTTCTTGATCCCTTACTCAAAGGGAACAGAGTATTCTGAACTCATCTTTTCTGAGAAGGTGCCCCTGGTGAACTAGCTGCTGGAGTCTGAGGACCAAAGTCCGTTTGAAGACTGGAATTCAGTTGTTCCAACCATGAAGGGCCTTGGGGTAGGCTGGGGGACATCTCTTGGGATTTCCAGGTTGTGCGTTTTCCTGATTGCCCATCCCTGCCCATCTGGGAGCCTGAAATGTGCTTTGTCCACAGGCACGCTGTGCCCTGACTGTAGAGGGTGATTTGTGGATACCCTGATGGCCTCTTTCATTGGAAGTCCAAGGAATGAAGCTGACAGCAGAGGGACATGGGGAGAAGGACCGCAGGGGACATAGGTGTGCTGAAATGAAGCTGAGAGTCCCTGATTTCTCTATTCTTTCCACAAATGGCCTTGTGCATTATGGAAAAGGACATAGAGTCACAGCAAGCAAAGGGAGAGGGAGCCCAATCCATACCTCTCTGGAGCACCTGCGGGCAGTGGGTTGATGAGGGGAGGGTGAGAGGAAGCAGAAAGGGAGGAAGGGAGAGAAATATTTAGAAAGTGATCTGGCTGAAGGACCGGCTCTGGAGCATCTGTGCTTTTGTTAACTGTGGAGCAGGCACATCTAATCTCAATTAACTTCTGCCACCCGCCCCAATCTCCGGTTCTCTGTTCCTGCCAGTGATGAGCCCTGAGCTGCAGGGCAGGAGGCATGAGAGACCTCACACTGCCTGGCTGGGAAGGACCAGATGGGTTCGCCCTGCTGGTTCCCAGTGGTGGTGGAGAGGCAGAGCACAGTGGGGTTGTCCCTAGGCTCTTGCCCCTGCCTCCAGCTCTCCCAGTCCAGATGTACCTGAGGACCTAGGATGAGTCTTTTGGCCTTTGTCTTTACACCTTACAGAGAGACTCTAGTATCATCTCTGGAAGCAGAGCTTCTGGTGGAAAGTGCACTCTATTTATGCACCTGACACCCCAAACAGGATTGAGTCTGTATGTGCTACCTGGGAAGGCAGTGATGAGCTTGGGCAATGTCCAAGTGCTACTTCTTTGAGCCTTAATTTCCTCTGCTGACTGAAGAAAGAATCTGACTAGGTGACCTACGACTGCGTCGACCACTATGGCAACCCCTAGTGAGGCTATTTGAATTTAAATTAATTAAAATCAAATTTATTAAAAAATTCAGTTCCTCAGTTACAGTAGGAATTACTGTGCTATTTTTTATTTTATTTTATTTTATTTTATTTTGGCCAGGGCTGGGCTTGACCCTGCCACCTCTGGCATATGGGGCTAGTGCCCTACTCCTTTGAGCCACAGGCACTGCCCCTATTTTTTATTTTTTAACTTTAAAATATTAAGGAGGCACTGATATTTTTGTTACATGAATACTTTTTAAAATGCTTCAATTGGGGCTTTTAGGGTGCCCATCAACCAAATGGTGTTCATTGTGTCTAGTGGGCAGGTGTTTATCCCTTCCCTTCCCCTTCCTGACCCCTTCTTGTTTTCAAGTGACCTTTACAACTCTTTGTGCCTATGTATGACTCCTGATTAGCTCCCAATTATCAGAGAGTACATATGGTATTTGTTTTTCTATTTCTGAGATATTTCACTTAGGACAATGGTCTCCAGTTTCATATAAGTTGCTGCAAAAGACATTATTTCATTCCCTTTTATGACTGAGTTCCATGGTACGCACACGCACACACACACACACACACAGAACTTCCATAGTTGAGTGCCTCACTGCATTGACCACTTCCTTTAGTTGACCTAATTTTCATAGACTAGACACGTACTAAGTACATATCAATTCAGTACTTCTAGTTCCTTATGTTGACCAGTCTGTCACAGTCCTTTGGGTGTTCAACTTTCATAGATTCTACTGTCTATATCATACACACACACATCACATCACATTTTCTTAATTCATTCATGAATTGATGGGCATTTAGGTTGTTTCCACATCTTTGCAATTGTGAATTGTGTTGCAATAAACATTTGAGTGCAGGTGTCTTCTTTTTATAAAATGACTTTTTTTATTTTGGATAGATACCTAGAGGTGGAATTTTTCACGAACCGGCATGAGGAAGGAGAAATAACCTGAGTGGGAATGGTAGGAAATGATAAAAAAGACAAGCACAAAAAATAGGATGAGGTTGGGAGGTCTGATGCAGCTAGCACTGAACTATGGAAGCAGCTTTATTTATAAAATATCTTTAACAAGGTAAATTTTAACATCTGGGGTAAGGATTACCCTTAAGGAAGAAAAGCTGTAATAAGGAAAGTATGTAGGGCCTATGTGACTTCTGGCAGGTGAAAAGAATGTTAATCTAGGAGAAGTGGCTGGGGGAGGGGTGTCATTCCCCGAATGCTTCCCCAGGCTGTGAATGCTTCCCTGAATGCTTCCCCACCACATTGCAGTGCTGCAAGCAAGATGGGACTGCAGATAACACCCCCATTCCCCACAGGAATTGCTGGATCAAGCTGTAGGTCTGCTCTTAGTTCTTTGAGAAATATCCATACTGTTTTTCATAGAGGTTGTACTAATTTGCAGTCCTATCAGCAGTGCGTAAGTGTTCCTTTCTCTCTGCATCCTGGCCAGCAGCCATTGTTTTTTGACTTACATTAAGACCATTCTGACAGGAGTAAGGTAATATCTCATTGTGGTTTTAATTTGCATTTCACTGATGATTAACAATGTTGAGCATTTCTTCATGTTTTTGACCATTTGTCTTAGTTTGGAAAACTTCTGTTTGTGTCTTTCCATTCCTGAATTACACTAGCTACATTTTAAATGCTTACTAGCTACATGTGGCTAGTAGCTACTCTATCAGACAGGGGGTAAATGTTGAACATATTCATAATTATAAAAAGTTTTGTTGGACAGGATCCATTGCTAAGGTCACTTGCAATTCTGCATTGCGTTAATTTATAATCATCCATCATTAAGAGTTTTGTCGGATGAGTCCTTTTGTCCCTTGAGTTCCTACCTTCTGTTACCTCCTACCCTCTGCTACCATATACACAGCACACAACACACAGAATAGCTATGCACACAGAACACACATATGCACGGGCACATTGATCTCTTCCATAAGGGTAAAGCTGGAAATGGGATGGCCTAGCTTAGGAACAGCTGAGAAGTGTTATCTGCAGTCCCATCTCAATTGCAGCATTGTTTGCAATAGCCATGGTAGCCAAGAGGAAGCAACCTAAGTGTCCCATGGACAGATGACTAGATAAAGAAAATGCGGTATATATACACAATGGAATACCATTCAGCCTTAAGAAAAGAAGGAAATCCTGCCGTTTGCAACCACATGAATGAACCTGAGGACATTTTGCTAAATGAAATAAGCCAGACAGAGAAAGGCAAATACTGCACAATCACATTTATATGGGGAATCTAAACAAGTTGAACTCCTAGAAACAGACAGTGGAAGGGTGGTTACCAGAGGCTGAGGGGTGAGGAAAAAGAGAAGGTGGTGGGCAAAGGATACAAACTCTCAGTTATAAAATGAGTGGTAAGTTTTAGAGAGCTAACGGATAGCAGGATGACTTTGATTAATAGTGATGTGTTATATTCTTGGGAGGTACTAAGAGGGAAGCTTGTAGGTATTCTCACCACACACGTCACTGTGTAAGGTGATGGGTCTGCTAATTATCTGGTTTGTAGGAATCATTTCAGACGGTACACATGCATCCAAACATCATGCTGTAGACCTTAAATATACACCATTTTTATGTGTCAGTCACACTTCAATAAAGCTGGAAAAAATCAAAAGAACAACTGAGAGTGGCTAATTGAGTGCGGCTCCTGACTTCTTATTATCTATCCGGGCTTTACACTTCCTGTGCTTATTCATTACACACACATTTTCCGAGTGCTGCTAGGCACCAGGAATTGCACTGAGTGGGTATGGAGTGTAGCGTTTGGAGAAGATCCTTTATTATGTATTATTCTTTTTTGCAGGTGAGGAGGCTTCCCCACTGTGAGCATCAACAATCTTCTTAGTGTCTACTTGCTTGTAATATTGTGCAAAGAAAGCTAGGCAGAAGCAGCCTTGACTATGGGGGGGGCTCTCATTGTACAAACAACTCTCTAAATTTATGAACACTTGGTATAACGAACAGAGTTCACGAGGAGTTAATGATCATATGGTATGATGTGTACTCTCTGGTGGACATGGACAGTATGTTACGGGGGAGCAGACAGGGAAAGTCGCCCCTCACCCCAACCACAGTTGTCCCATGTGAAAGGGAGTCAGGCCTGGCCAGCTCTAAGTTTGCCTCGCTAAGACTCTCTTCCAGGAGTCTGAATGCTCTGTAGAGGAAAAGGCTTAGTGTGCGTCAAGTTCAGGTTACACAGGTTTTTCTCAATTTCCCACTATTGCTGCCCTTTCCTTCTTCCAAATCCTGAGGAGGCCTGGCGTCTTCTTCCCTTCCCTGTGCCTGCCACTCTCGCTCCTTTCCCTCCTTGCAGGTTGCATAACCCCAGCCTAGTTCTTGTCATATTTCCTACTGGATTGGGTGTTTAATTAAAATCATAATTAAAATTGATCTCCTCATTAGCATGCACCTGCTCTTGCCTCTCACATCCTTGTGTTCCATTATCCACTGAAGATGTCAGGACTGACAGGCGAGAGCCAGACCCCAGGCTAGCCCTGCTGGATTGGGCTGGCCGATGACAACATCTGGACAGAGAGGACTTTGGTGGAGAAGCTGCTTTTGCAGTTGCAAATAATGAGCATCAGGTGGGCTCTCTGGGCAGAGGGCGGGAGGAGTGGTGGCCTGCAGGCCACTGGCTAAATCCTACTAGAGGCATGAATCTCACTCCCTCTTCCTCCCCCCAGCCCTGTGTGTGTGCACACACTCAGGAGTGCATGAAAGCATACCCCTTGGGTCATGGGTGCCAAGCCAACAAACTACTTTCCCAGGAGAGTCTGGAGATGAGAGAGGAGGGAGCCTCCAATTTCCCTTTTGGGAAAGCAGATTGTACCCTCCAAGAGTACCTGGTAGGGTTGTGTTTCACGCCATCATGTCTTTCAGGGGACACAAGTGAAAGTAAAGAAGGCTGACCCCTAAACCTAAGCTAAGTGGGCTGGCTGGCCCTCCTTTCTAGCTTGAGATATGCAAAGAAGTGCAAGGCTGGCTGACCAGACTGTGCAGAGCAGAAAGATGAGCCCAGATGGCTGCTTGCACCCTGGCCTCTCTCACCCATTGAAAGGGGAGAGGGCCTAGGAGGAGAAAACCAATGGGGACATACACTAGTGCTCCTGTCAGAGTACAAGAATGGAAACTCCATGAGAGAGAGAGAGGGATTTAAAAACAACAACAACAACAACAACTTTAGGTGGCACCCACAGCTCAGTAGGTAGGGTGCCAGCCACATACACTTAGGCTGGCAGGTTCGAACCCAGCCCCAGGCAGCTAAAACAACAATGACAACTGCAGCAACAACAACAAAAAATAGCTGGGCGTTGTGGAGGGCACCTGTAGATTCCAGTTACTTGGGAGGCTGAGGCAAGAGAATTGCTTAAGACCAAGAGTTGGAGGTTTCTATGAGCTATGATGCCATGGCACTCTACCCAGGGTGATATCTTGAGACTCTGTCACAAACAAACAAAAAGACCTTAAAGGTGGCAAAAACCCCATAAAACATAAAACATACAATCTTAACCACTTCTAAGTGCAGTGTTGAATGCATTCATATCGTTGTGCAATTAATCAATCTCCAGGATTTTTCATCTTGTAAAATTAAAACCCTATGCCCATAAAAATAACTGCTCATCCCCTCCCTCTCGCAGCTATTCTATTCTCCTCTGCTGTTCTATAATACTTTCTGTTTCTATTAATTCAACTACTATGGTAGTCCATATAAGTGGAATCATACAGTATTTGCATTTTGGCGACTGTCTTAAGTTTCATTCATGTTGTAGCACATATCAGAATTTCCTTTTTGAGGCTGCATAATATTTCACTGTACGTACACACCACACTTTCTTTAGATGTTCATCTGTTGATGTTGCTTATGCCTCTTGCTGCTATTAACATAGATGTGCAATCTCAAGACCTTGTAATCAATTATTTTTTAATATATGCTCAGAAGTGGGATTGTTGAAACATATGGTGATTCTATTTTTAAGGTTTTGAGGAACTACCATACTGTTTTTCATAGTGGCTGCACCGTTTTTCATCCCCACTAGTAGGATATGAGAGTTCTCATTTTCTAATTATTCTATATCCTTGCCAACACTTGTTATTCTCTCTCTTTCTCAACAGCTATTCTATAATGAGTGAAGTGACGTCTCACTGTGTTTTTGATTTCCACTGCCCCGATGATTAATGATATAGAGCATATTTTTCATTTGCTCTACTCCCTCCCCCCTTTTTCTGAAACCTGTGCAAATTTAAAAAATAAAAAATGGGAAATCTCGTTTGAATTGACCTCACATCTAAGGGAGTTATGACTGAAGGGAACACCCTATAGTGAAGGCAATTTTCTTTTTTATTTTCTGAGATAGAATCTCACTGTCACCCCAGGAGGAGTGCTATGGTGTCATAGCTCACATCACCCTAAAATCTTGGGTGTCAGCAATCTTCTTGTCTCTGCCTCCTGAGAGCTGGGACTACAAGTGACTACCACAATTCTTGGCTAGTTTTTTTTTTTCTTTTCTTTTCTATTTTTAGTAGGGATGGGGTCTTGCTCTTGCTCAGCCTGGTCTGGAATTCCTGAGCTCAAGCAAGCCACATGCCTCAGCCTCCCAAAGTTCTAGGATTAAAGGCACAAGCCACCCTACCTGTCTAGTGAAGGGAAATTAGGTTTGGGGGGTTCGAAATCAGTTTATATCCATAGCTCTGGCGGTTATTGGCTATGTGGCCCTGTGTAAATTACCTCACCAAGCATCAGTTTGTAAGTGTATAAAATGGGAATAATAATGTCTGCCCCGTAAGGTCACAAGTAAGAAATGAGGCATTAAGACCTGTAACCAACTATTCCTTTTCATACTCATCATCCTTGCTACTCTGAAACTCTCCTGATAACATCCAACAAACGACAACAAAAGCACCAGGACTGATTTTGTCCTCATGTTCAGCAAGTGGTATCTGCTGAGCCCCTTCTCTCTGTACGACCCCATACCCAGGAGAAAGGAGCCTCCAGAGATGTGTGTCGCATGGGATATACAGAGGGGAAAAGGTTGGGGGTGTTGTGTGAATGCCAGACCTGAGCAAGGAGAGGACCACCTGTCGCTGCAACGACTTGAGCTGGGTTCTCAGGAAGAGCAGGGCTCAGATAGGCTAAGAGAGTACCATGGAGTGCAGAGGACAAACATTGAAGGTCAGACCCTTGGGTCTGATTTCCTCCCACCTTGTGGGGGTGACTGTGAGGATTTGAGCAGGCTGGAAGCTGCCAAGGACTAACTCGGCTGCAGAACGATCTGTGGAAATTTGGAAGCCAAGCCCCCTCACTGGGAGGAATTTGGTTCTCTGGGCTACTTAATAAATTCTTTCTGCTGGAATTGAAGTTTGTTTTCTCTTCCCCAGTCTTTGGGGGAAATGCTAATGACCCTCCTCCATTACCCTTCATTGATTTATGGGAGGGGAGCTCTGCCATCCTCAGGTCTTCCTTCCTTTCCCAGGGTACTTACCCCTGGATGTACTAACAGGGCTTAACCTGAGTCGAAAGTTCCTCCTCCCTCTCCTTTTCCTCTCCTCTCTTCTCCGCCACCCCCTACCTCCTCAGTGTCTGTCCTTGGAGGCTCAGGGCAGAGGTCACTCTCCTGGGGGAGAGATCCCCCAGTACTGCCCAGGTGGGCTCACCTCTGCCCTTCCCTGGGAGCTGCCAGCAGGCAGCCAGGGAGCCCCTGAAGCCAGGTCAAATGCAGAGGATGTAGGAGCAGGAGTCAGGGGGAGGCAGGGTGTCCACTAGGGAGGTGATTAGCTCTGCGGGGTGCCTCTAATAATAATCTGCGAGGCTAACAAACAGCACAGAGGAGGAGGTGAACACAGGCCCCGTACTGGCTGTCTCTGTCTTTGTTAAGGTTAGAGGAGGAGGGAGACCTTATTAATTGCAGACTTATCAAGCTTACCACCGGTTCTCAGCCGGGGAGCTGCAGGAGGCCAAGTCAGGGATTAGTGAGGAAACTTGGAGAGGCTGAGCGCTAATGGGGGAAGGGAATTTCCTCTGGACCCTGGGGCCCCAACTTGTGAGAAAACTCTAGAATTCAAAAACTCAGGTCATCCATCGATCAGTATTGACCAGCTGCAATGTGTTCTGTAGAACATTCAAAGCATATGAGCCAACCGAGACGCGTCTCCATCTATCCCATCCTAGGTTTTGGAAACACACATAGACTCACTCATACACGCTTGGTTCTGAGCCCGCCTGTGTTAGACACTCTATTAATATCCACAGCAGTGAGTAAAAATGGAAATTGGAACTAGAGAGAAGGGGTGTGGTTGTTCTCACTCTGGCTTCCCCAGTTTGCTGTTTCATCCTGATCCCGTAGCTGCCCGGAAAGGAGGAGAACACCGAGGGAAGGCTGGGAGGACTGACCTAGGCTAGTGGGTAGGGGAGGCTGCTGAGTCCAGCTGACCCCCACCATGGAGGGGGGCAGAGCAAAGGCAAAATCAGCACCAGGCTAGGCCAGGGGCTGGGAGGGTTTGGGCAGGACACCAAACCCAGCCTTAAAGGAAGTGCAGAGCCTGGCCAACATCACACAGGACACTCCTGGACCATGCCCTGTGGGCAAGACCCAAAACACTGGGCAGAGAGAGGAGGTGTGGGCATCTAGGGTTATCGAATGTGAACGTAGACAAATCTTAAGAATGCAGTTCTGTGAGGCTAGCCTCTAAGAGAGCATGAGCAAATTTTACCCTCATGAATTATAACTTAAAGACCTCAAAGTGGTGCCAGAAAAATGAAGCTTTATGGAGGATGCTGGGAAGGAGGCAGCGAGAGTTTCCTCCCTAGCAGGGGGAAGTGTGTCTGCTGCAGAGATTTCCCAGTTTTCCATGTTCACTCTGTCTCTTCTGTCTGGGCAGTACATGGACACAGCAGCCCCACTGGTTATCCAGGGAGCACATAGAGCTCTGACCTGCCTCATCTTCTGTGACTATGGCTTAGCATTTTCCTTAATCTACTCTGTGCCTGCTCTCTGCCCTCACTTCTGTAGACTTCACTGCTGCCTGCTGTGGCCTGAAGCCCCACCCTTTCCCAGGCTCGCAAACCTGACACCCCTGAGATCTGTTCTATGTCAGCAGGACTGGTAATGCTTCCATGAAATAGTAATGATAATAATAATGAATAAATGAATTACCATTTATTTTATTCTTAATATGTGCCAGGGCCCTGAGCTAAGTGCTTTATAATGTGGTATTCCATGTAATTCTTTTAACAATCTCATGAAGGATCATTTAATCATTTCATAAGACCTGATTTAGAAATGAAGAAACTGAGGCTCAGAGAGATTACACAACTTGCCCACGGTCACTCAGCTATCAAGTTTCTAAACTGAGATTCAAACTCTAAAGCTCATGTTCTTTCTTCCACCTAGAGAGCTAAGGATCAGAGTGATTCAAATTCCTGGACTCAACTTTCTTATCTTGGTCACTGGGCCTGAGTATGTCTTGATACATCATCCTCCCCCTCCTGTCTCCCCCAGATGGCCAGAAACCTGGTTCCTTCACCTCAGGGGGGAAGTACTTCACCTCTTTGAATACACGAGACTCACAATTAGTTCTTGTATGTGGTTGCTGTCTGATTCTTTTTCTGCAGTTTCATTATGAAACTAATGAAAAGAGGAAGTTGCCTTAATATCATCTTTGTTTCCCCATATTGGCTGGGGGAAAAATAGTTAGGCAAGCACAATGTATCTGCAAGGCTGCCAGAGTGGGGAGACTATGTTTTTCTAAAATTGGCCCCCCAAAAGTCTCCAGTAGAAGAAGTTCCTCTGGAGTTTAGTCAACGGGAAGGACTTCTCTTGGGGCTCTGTGCCCTGTCCTCTGCAACCTGTGTCCCTTGGTGTTTTCTATCAGTCTCAGCTTCTTGCCCTAAGTCACAGTGGGCGGGCTTGTCGTGAAGGTGGGGAGAAGCCTCTCATGCTGGCCATACACTGAGTGGGGCCCTTTCCCACAGCACCCCCTGACTTTTGCTGCTTACCTATCCGGTAGTGCTATTCTGGGTGCCTTACTGCACTGATTTGTTTAATCTGCACAGTAGCTGGGAGAATGTGGGTCATTCCCATTTTACTGATGAGAAGATAGAGGCACAATAAGATGAAGTAACTTGTCCAAGGGTCACAGCTTGGAAATATCGGAGATAGGACATGAGTCTTGGCAACCTTCTGCAACTGGAACTGGATGCTGGGGACATTTAGAAGTGATCTCTCTCTCTCTCTCTTTTTGGCAGGCTGGCTTAGGAAACTTTCTACTGTGAATAACACAGCTCTCTATGCCAAGTTCCAAATGGCTGACGTATTAATGAGCAGAGCTGTGGTCTGCCTGCTCTTTTGTGTCCCCCTCAGAACTTGAACAAAAGACGTGCTCTATGGGTGTTGGGTGGGTGGTTGATTGATTGAATTTTTTACCAGCAGGAAGCTCCATTGGCTTCCACAGCTGCTGAGGTTGGAGAAGGAAAGGAAGGACGGAGGCGGGTGGTCTGTGTGAACAGGTTGCCCCACAGGGCAAGAGGCACACGCCACGCCTCTTCCTTGGGTGGATTTTTTGAGGCAGATGCTGTGAAGTTGGGAACCTGATGTCTGCTCTAGTCATTCTCAAACCTAATGGATCCTTCATTCCTCCCCTTCAGCCTGGGATCAGGCAGTCCCTGGGAGCAACCAGCAGAGTGAGCTTCTGGGAAGTGCTCCTTAGGGTGAGCTGGTATGGTTCTCAGTTTTCTAGGCCTGCTGTGGGTTGGAGCTCATGGATTTCATAGACCTGGAAATAGAAAGAGTAAACCAAGGGAGGGACCCAACCCCAGGAGGGAGCTCAGGCTGTGGATGGAAACACACAGGTATTTGACATCTGCCTGGGTCTCCAGGCGCCCACACCTGCAGCTCTTTGTCCAGGCGCTCGGCCCACCCAATCTCCACTGAGGGGAGGCCTGGGAAGGGGAGAGGCAGGGAGGAGAACAGGGAGGAGGGAAGGAGATGGAATGTACTGAACCGAGAGCACTCAGGGAAATAAAGGATCTATTTTTTTCCATTTGTTCTCAGCAAACATTTGTCATTTAATTTCTTCTTAATTACACAATTACGTAATTATGTAGTATTAGTAAAATAAAGCCTAAAGACGTTTGAGTAAAGAATTACTTAAGTAAATAATGTCTGACTGAAGTAATTATTTCCTGGGTTTTCTTTTTTAAAATAGAATTGGATGAAATTAGTCCAGGCATTGTTAGGAGGCTGAGTGGGGGGAGTGGGGAGGGGGTCTACATGAGGGGGTATGCAGTGGGCAGTCCAAGGCTCCTGATGGCCCCCGGGGTCTGGCTCTCAGCATTCTTTCCTCTCTCTTATGAGGCTCTGATGGCAAATTCTACTTGGCAGGTGGCTTGGGAAGCAGCTCCTCCCTTGAGCCTGTCAGTGAGGGTAATTCCTGGCTTCAGTGGGCAGGGAGGATGAGGAAGGCTCCAGGTGGAGGTGAATCGTTCATTCCTGAGGGCCAGGCTTCTGTCACACCAGGTTTACAAAGAGACAGCAGCATGTGAGGCCACCTGATAACTGTACCGTCAAGTGTCTGGCAGTGGTGGAGGGGTCAGGAGAGAGACCCTCAGGGCTGCAAAGCTACCTGGGGACCTTCTAGGGGCAGGCCCCTGGGTCAGGCCTCAGTACCCCATGCTGCTTCCTCCTCAGCCTGGGGGCTTGCAGAGGAGGCAGGCTTCTTCAGGAGGGCACTCATCTCCCCACCCTGAGTGCATGGGGGTGGGATCCTGAGTCCCCAAGTTCTCTAATGGACTCAGACCTGGCAGTGTGCTGGAGGGCTGCCAGGCCTGCGCTGGCTCCCAGATGCGGCCACACGCCATTCATAGCACCCTGCCCGCACTGCTCTTCCTGAGCCTTCAGGAGGCTCTCACACAGCAGCCGTCTGCCCCCACCGCAGAGCTGGATGACTGAGAGATGCAGCTGCTTCTTGCAGAAGGGGATTCCAGGGAATCAGGATGACTTCTGCCCACTGAGATGTCCCCCTAGTCCCCTTCTCCACAGTGCTTGATAATCCTTCAGAAGAGAGCCCTGCCTTTCTTTGATCTGGATAGAAGGCTTCCCTCTCTTAGACTCTCCCACTACAATGCAAGTAGCCCTGGGTGAGTAAATCCTTAAGACTTAGCAGCTCTCCAAGGACAGTGGAACCAATCAGTTCTTACCCAGAGCTGCTCTCCAGCTTCCTGAGGCCTCGTGTTGCTTGTTAAGTCTCCGGGAATTGGAGGGTTCAAGTCAGTGGCCTTCAGTAGTCCTGGTGGCAGGGGGTGTCCAGTGTTTCAGGAGGTTGTGTTTCAAGTCCCCCTGCCTGCTGCTAATCTGGAGAGCTCAGAGGAGAAAGAGGGGCTGGAGGCCAGCTGGAAGTGAAGCAGGGACACTGTCTAGTCACTGAGGCCGCAGCTTGGGCCTTATTGGCCTGCTGAGACAACATCCTTTGGGAACACAAAAGAGGCTCTTGGAAAGTGATGAAAGCCACAGCAGAGCCAGGAAGGAATGCTGATTTGGTCCTTCAGGCCAAAACCACAGGGTGGATTAAAAAGATCAGCTTTTCTGACCAGGCACAGTGCCTCACATCTATAATCCTAGCACTCTGGAGGCCGAGGAGGGTGGACTGCTTGAGCTCAGGAGTTCAAGACCAGCCTGAGCAAGAGTGAGACCCTGTCTCTATTAAAATGGAAAAACTATTTTTTTTTTTCCACAGTGGGGCATTGTGGCAGGCACCTGTAGCCCCAGTTGCTTGGGAGGCTGAGGCAAGGGGATTGCTCAAGCTCAAGAGTTTGAGGTTGCTGTGAGCTATGAGGCCACGGCACATGGCCCTTGTCCAGGGGCACAGAGTGAGACCATGTTTAAAAAAAAAAAAAAAAAAAAAGGGCAGCTTTTCCTGGGTGGTTCATTTCTTCTCCATTGAGTAGCAACCATTTGGCCACATTTAGTAAAGTTGAAGATCACATTTTCCTGCAACCCACCAACTCCACTCTTAGATATATTCTCTTAGGCATAAAAAACACTCTCAGATAGTGCACGGTGCTGAAGGAGACATGCACTAAAGGAATCCCAGCAGCAGTGTTCATAATAGTGGGGGGGGGGAGCAATCTAAATTTCTGTCAATAGGAGAATAGATAAATTAGTTGTGGCATATTCATTTTCAATTAAATTCTTCACACTAAGGAAATCAAATGCAGTAGAGATACACGTATCAACATGGATGCATCCTAGAAATGCAACATGGAGTGGGAAAAGCAAGTTACAGAAGAATATACACACGGTGATGCCATGTCTAAAAGTTGTAAATATGTAAAACCATATTCAATACGCTCTGTGAATAATACATGGAAATCTAAACGCCAAAGTCAAGATGGTCAAATTCAAGAGAGGAGGAATGGGGGAGGTGGCAGGTTAGAAGGGAGGGATTCTGTACACGGTGATGTTTTATTTATTGTGCTAGGAGGTAGAGGCAGATATTTATCATATCATTCTTCAAAAGTTTTGAATGGCTGAACTATTTCGTAAGAAATAAAAATATGAAAATCCAGACAGCAACTAAGGACCTCATCAGCTTTCCCCAGAAGTATTGTTGAGTGTGTGTGTGTGTCTGTGTCTGAGATGGCAGAGGGGGTTGATGACAGTCCCGGGGGTGAGACACAGTAGACCAAACCTCAAACAGGAGGCCCTAGCTGGCTCCTTCAAAGTTTTCTGGGTGAATTCTGATTCAATAAAGTCTCCCCTCTTTGCATAATATTTGCCTACGTAAGAAGCTAAATATTCATTGAGTAATTAGCCAGTTCAAATTTGTGGGATGAAAAGACAATTCTTTCTAATTATAGGGATGTCAGTTAAAAGATGCCACACTAGGATGCCATTCACTGCCAAGAGTCTTAATAAAATTCTCGCTGTGACTCAGATTCAAACAGGTTAAAAAAAAAAAAAAAAGAGAGAGACACTATTATTTTTGATAATTAAATATTTACCAGAGCGGAGAAAATAAGTCACACTCATGTTTCAGGCAAATCAAAAGCTCTCTTTTTAAACGTCCCAATAAAGAGATCATTGCTCTCCTGGCTTTGCTGCCAGGTTCAAAGATTTTCTGGGCTGACACAAGCACCATGGCCAACTTTGCTGGCGTGTCTTCCGCTGGGTCCGAATGGTCCTCACTTCACGTGCCAGCAGATCCCTATAGACATTAGTGAATTTACAGTTATTTTGGTGCTTTTTAATTGTAAATACTTCCACTCTATGTTTTGTCCCTCTGCCCAATTCAAACTGTCCTGACTACAGAGCTGTGTCTTTTTTAGGGGTTGAAAATGGAGATGGAAGAGGAGATACATCATCTGTAACCCCGGGCTCTCCATCTAAGGAACATCCAGTAACTGCTGCATTAATATGTTAGCTGGTCTGGCAGAAATGGCACCCTCACTTGAGATCTAGCTCCAATACTCCCCAGTTATGGGACTTTGGACAAGTTATTTACCCTCTCTTCATCTCAGTTTTGTTCTGTAAAATGGGGAGCTACCTTATGGGTTTCTCATGAAACTCCAATGAGGGAATAAGGGTGAAGACAGAGTGTGTGTTGTAATTTGCCACACAAGTGTAAAGCATTATGCTAACATAAATTAATATTGATGACAAAGACATGTACAAGAAATGAAGAAATTAGGATAATATAGCCCCATCCATCCCTTCTTATAGTAGATGTGTAGGTATTGTCTACTCATCTCCTTCTTTGCATTCTGTAGGCTATGGTTGGCACCACAACCATCCAGTCTCCCTCACCTCCAGGCCTTTCCCAGGACATGCTACCTAGACCATAGCTGTTTGGTGTAGAAATGATACTTCATTTGAGTTGGGCCACTCTAAGAACCTTCTCATGATTTTCAAAATAAGACTTGAGGAAGCCAGTCAGATTTCTCTGGCTAAAGATGCTATTGAATAAGAAATTAAATACCCTAGTGGTAGAATACCAATTAAGATCAGATTTTGCTGTATTTAACTACTCCCTCCCAACCTCGACCATGCCACAACGAAACTAAATGGAAAATGGGGGGTGAAACATAATAGATATAGATTGTGGCTCTTATGTAAAAGGAATCCAGAGACAGGCAGTGCAGGGCCAGGCAGGAAGTGTCATTGGTCAGACTCCTAACTTTCTACCTCTCCACCCTCAATGCAAAGTTACCAGCTTTAGTTAAGTCATGTTTCAATAAAGATGTAAGAACTTCAATGACCGAATTTGCATTCCAAGCTGTTGGAAGCACAAAAAGAAGAAAAAGAGTATATCTTTCTTTCTCTCTCTCTCTCTCTCTCTCTCTCTCTCTCTTTTTCTTGAGTCCTAACCCTGTTTATATCTCATTGACCAGAACTTAGTCAGGTGGCCATGCCTAGCTGCAAAGAAATCTGGGAAATGTAGTCCTTTAGCTGAGAACTGTTGCTGCCCTGATATTGTAACTAAGGAGAAAAAGGCAAATATATATAATCTCTGGTACGTGGAGTAAATCTGTTACATGAAGATAGCTGGTCTGTTATAACCCCTTTGCATTTCCCACAGTTTGCTTATTCAAATTTAACTCTAGTTATAGGAAATTCTCAGTATCCTCTTTGTAAATCCCTTTTTTCTTCCTTTCATTAAAAAACAGTATCAGTTACTTACAATCATAAATTGTCCTGATGTTCTCCTTTGAGACCCCTTGACAGGTCCCTATGACATTGGATTTGAGGAATGGAGGGATTTACTGGCCTCCAGCAATCTTTTTCCTTTTCGGCAGTCTTTCCTCAACTCCTCACAGAGTCCCATTAGAAGCTGATAGGAAGGAACCCTAATAGATACTGGAGGTCTCATGGTGACTTTAGAGGATGGGCTCCTATGTCAGTCCATTTTCCCTCATGCCAGTTGACCTACTCTCTGCTTCTTTAGGTCCTAAGTCCAAGGCTTCCTTGTTCTTTCCTTGGCCCTGGATTGGGAACATTGCAGAGAACTTGGAGTTGGCTTCTGCTTTCTTACCTCTTCCAGTGTTGTCTGATATCATTGTTCTTCCTCTCCTCTACTTGGAAGCATGGGGAGAGGACTTGAGTGCCAGTCACTTAAGCTATAGAACTGCTTCCTTGCGGGACACGTCCAAGTTCTTAGATGGTCCGCTGTGCAGTGCAGTAATGAGCACACCCTCTTAGTATGGCAGAGAGTAAGGTATAAATAAAGAAGAGATACTTTCCTTTGGTGTTTCTGTAGGGTAACTTATACCACAGCCCTAGTGGCATCTAGCATGGGGTTCAGTTGGCCTTGGGAGAACCTGGAGGTATATTTTGGGAGAAGAGCTGGGCATCCTGATTATTATTTTTTGGCAAATTAGTGTCACAGTTCATTCAGGCTCCTATAACAACAACAACGACAGCAAGAAATCACAGATTGGGTAGCTTTTAATCACCACAAATCTATTTTTTACAGTTGTGGAAGCTAGGAAGTCTGAGATTAAGGTGCTGGCAGATTCGGTGTCTCGGGAGGGCTATTTCTGGGTTCATAGGCAGCCACCTTCTCGAGGTGTCCTCACACAGTAGAAAGGGCAAGGGAGCTCGCTGCAGGGCCTGTTTCATAAGGGCTCTAGTTCCATCCAGGAGGGTCTGATCTCACGACCTGATCGCCTCCCCAAGACCCCACTTCCTAATCCCATCACCTTGGGGGTTAGGATTTCAACATACAAATTTTTGGAGGGGGCACAAACACTCAGTCTATCATACTCAGTAACTGCATAGAAACAGGGCCCACCTGACCCCCTCCCAGGAAGGCTGGAGGTAGAGCTCAGAGCCGATCATGGGAGACTTGCAAGGGCAGGTCAGTGTGGTTAGTTGACGGACATTTGAGAACACACTTCATGCTGAGTCTGTGGGAAAAAATACTTCCCTCTGAGCTGATTTTATTGCCGCAATGAAACTCATCTCTGTGAGTCAGAAGGGCATCCTCTGCAGCAGCCATGTGACTGAGAATCAGAGAGAAGTGGAATCAACGCGCCTCCAGAGGTAATTTTATCCACTTCCTGCCTCTATTCCATTAAATCCAATGGATTAATAGCTAACAATTATTGAGCACTCATTATCTGCAAGTGCCATGCTAAGAGCATTGTCTTCTGTAATCTTCCCAACAACCTTCTGAGGTCCTTCTCATTACATTTTAGCAGATAGGAAAACTGAGGCCCAGAATCCTCCATCAAGTTGACAAAGCTGGGATGCCAAGCACAGCTGCCTCCTTGTCACCACCTGGCCTTCTGCAATGTGCCGAAGGAACACGGGGTGCCTGGAACTCTTGGTTTCTAGACTACACAGGACAGGCTTAGTCTGGACATCGCCACAGCCCACTCTCAGGGGTCGATTTCATTCCTCCATTGCTCCTAAGTCCCCTTGTGTCATTACCCAGAGCTGATAGAATGATCAATGGTAATACAACATAACCCCATTTACAAATGTTCATAGACACATTAAAACAAACGACAACAAAAAAACCCCCCAGGTATCGTTGTAACACATGCTGTCTGTGTAAAATATTTCAATAGTCACATTACAGTGGTACATTGGTACATAGAAAAAGAATCCCACTCCAACTGAATCAGTTCATTGCCACTGACATTGTCAGTGATGTTTTTTTGATGCTGGAAGTGACACCTGTTCCCTGACACGCATACTATAGAGTAACAATAATATGTGATGGGATGCGATGGTTAAAGTGAAATGTCATTCCATCAAAACAATGAGGTTCTGTCTAAGGCAAAGGCATTTTACAATGCTTTCAATTTTTACTTTAAATTTAACTAAAATTAAAAACGTTCTCAGGAGCATTAGCCACATTTTAAGTGCTCAGTAGCCACCTGTGGCTGGGGGCTCCTGGCTGAGTACAGGTCAAGCGTCTAACTGAAATTCTTCCTGAAGGAAATGTACTTCGTGTGTCCTGAGCAGAGAGAAAAGTCAGGCAGGAAGAGAGGGTCTGTGTGGAGGAGAAGTGGAGAATGAGGCTGAGATGTTGTGGGGGACTCAAGGGAAAGAGAAACCATGGTCAACTTTTATAACAGAGACTCACCTGGTGGGGATGGTGCTTGGAGATTCTTCCGGGTGCATCGAGCAGAGAGGGCCACAGAGTAGAGGCAGAAAGACTATTTGTGGGGAGGAACCCTGCGCAAGATCTGACTTGTGTAGCGTGTGCTGAGTATCTGCTGTGAGCTGGGTACATAGGGGCAATCACCTTTCCCTACTCAGGGTGCCTCGCCTCTCCAGACTTTTCTGAAGGGCACACTCTTTGCAGAGCGGGCGGCTCCTGTGAAACTTCTGGGAGGTTTTTCCTTCTGCGGTGGGGCTGGTGATCCATCGAGGCCTGGAGTTTGTATGGGAAACAAGCGATTGAACTTCCTCCCCTCTTGGAAGCAGAACCAAGGTGGGGGACATGGTCCTCGAGTATCTTTCCTCATTGTTAATCATGTGAGGGCTCCCAGGGACCTGTTATTCTGCTCTCAATGCTGTGTTTTGATGGTGTTTTTCTAATATAGTCACCCATCTGCAAGTACATTCCAGAAAAAAGAAAAAAAGGCCCTCAAATGAGATGAGAGCTGGGGGAAGGCAATGGAGGGAGGAGGACTTGGGAAATATTGCTCTGCTCCTGTACAACAGCTCAAGGGATTCACTCCAGGCTGTCGGAGCCAAGTGAATATTGCTTATTCATGTGCAATCTAATCCTCCTCTTGGCCCAGAGGCTGAGGGCAGCAGGGGTGACCTGGTTGCAGAGGGACAAGGAGAGGGTGGGGGCTGTATCATGAACACGTGCTTGGGAGGCTGGCAGTGGAAGAAATTGTGACTTGAATGTCCTGGAGGGAGGCAGTGGCAGTGGTGGGGAGGGGTACACATGGGCTGGAGGTGGACTGGTGATCAGACAGGGGAGCCCATGGTGGGCTGAGGATCAGGTGTGCTGCTCCAACATCAGGGAGCAGAGATTCCCCAAATCCCTCTCCCATGCCCTTTTGGAAGGAAGGCTGAGCCACACTCAGATTGATGCACACTCCCAGGCAGAGAACGTCTTAATAACCCACGCAGTGGGTGATGGATCATCACAGGGGAGCAGCAAAGCTATGGCTTGGCCACCCTCAAGCTCCGACTCCATAACATGTGATAATTCACCCAGGGGCGTGAGAAAGGAGAAAATTCCCAACTGCGGCTAACCAGTGTTGAAGACCTGAAAATAGCCACTTGGGACTGCTTTTGTGTTCCGCTGTCAGCTTAGACGCAAACGTCTAAGAGAACCTGGACACAGATCAAACGAATGGGCTGGAACCACATGCACCACACAGATCTGCTATTCTGTCCTGCTGTGGGCCTGTGTGCCCAGCCTGCTCTCCTCTGGACACACAGGAGGAGAGAATCAGAAGAGGGGAAGACCTCTTAGAGACCTCTGAGAGGTCCCATGCTGCAGCTGGCTTGGGTTTGGGAATAATTCTAACACAGAGACATCCTGGAGTGGTAGGCTGTCCTTTGGTAGGGCACAGTGATTGAACAAGTGAGACAAAGGGCTCTTTATTTGACCCAGTAGAAGCTAAGGGGCTGGTGGCCAGGGACCTGCTCTCTCCCCATGAGGGCCTTTGGCAGTCTGGGAGAGGAGAATCCAGGCCAGAGGAGAACCTTGTCTTCCCATGGATAGAGAAGGGCTTCCTAGAGCCACTGCGTAAATGGAAAGGAGACGTCTTCCTTACCAATCCATCTGTCCTTTTTTTCCTCTCCCACTTTCTGCCAAAGGAATAACCTGTAGTGGTTTTGTTTAAATTGAAAAGTGATGTCCTGGGAGGTGGAGGCAGGTGGATCGCATGAGCTCAGACGTTAGAGACCAGCCTGAGCAAGAGTGAGACCCCATCTCTACTAAAAATAGAAAAACTAGCTTGGCATCATGGCAGGTGCCTAAAATCCCAGCTACTTGGGAGGGTAAGGCAAGAGAATAGCTTGAGTCTAGGAGTTTGAGTTTGCTGCGAGCTCTGATGCCAGGGCACTCTACCCAAGGTGACAGGGTGAGATTCTGTCTTCCCATCCCCAGGAAGCTGAGATGCCTTGGGTGCTAGATTCCTGTCATTATTTTAACCATGGAGAAAGGTATGCTGTCAACTTACTCAGAGCAGGAGGGGTAATAAGAATAATAGAAACACCAGCAGGTATCACTATTGAATGTTTGCCGTGTGCTGAGCACCATGTTAAATACTGGTGAGTGTAGTTACGACCAACTCTCCAGCAGCCCTGGGTATAGCATACCCTTCCTCTGACCTTAAGAACACTCATAAACACATTCCTCAGGATCAAAGAGTCTGGGAACTCTTGCTCAAAGTAAACCCAGGTAATTCCTGAGCAGGTGTATGTTACTTTGGATCGACTCTAAGTCAATTATTAATTGACTGATACCTTTACTGTCTGGCTCATGGCAGGTGGAAATGAGAACGAGCAAAGCAGGTGATAGGAGAGAGGTGATGAGACACGTAAGGTTCCACACTGAAGCAACACCATGTTGTTAATTAGCAGAAGCTTGTCCTTATGAAGATTTCTAGGCCAGCAAAAGTACATGGAGAGGGTCAGTAGCCTTAGGCTCATTTCACAGGTTGAGAGAGGTGGAGTGATTTTCCCAAAGCCACACAGCAAGCAAGTTACAGAACTGGGATTGGAACCCTTGTCTGGTTGGCACCATACATCTCTATCTCTAGACCAAATCCCATCTCAGAGGAAGGCATTAACAACGCCATCCTGAATATAAGGGAGACATTCACCCCAGCAGAATCCAGACTTTCTGATGGATATTGGACTGGGCATGAATGACAATAAGTATGTCTTCTATTGCTTCTGATACAGAATGCCTTTATAGTATGGGAGGGTTATTTCCTAAACCAACTGCTTCTTTTTTGTTTTTTTACTAAAAGTCACAGTTATAGACTCTCAATGATGGAGGGGATGTTGGAGGACACATGGGGAAAGCCCCCTTATTATAGAGGGGAAATGGGGCTAGACCAAGGAACCAGGCTGTTGGAGATTACACAGCTGGTACATACAGCTGGTGCATAATTGAGCCTGGAATTCCGTAAGTCTGATCTGAGGCTCAAGCTCTTTGCACTGCTCTATGAACCTTTTTACATCTTTGGGTTCTTCCTGCAATGGAGGACATGTGGCCCATTTCACATAGTCTAAAGGTGAAACTTTCTGGACCTATTTCTCTATTTCTTACTTCCCTTTCCCCATTCTCATCCAACTAACTTGATGGTTTCGAACTATCATGATCTATCTTGAGGCGAGGATGGGGGCACACATTTCTTTAGTTCCAGAATTAGAAAGGTATTAATGTTGGTTTTTAAAAATTGTCTTTAAGACTTACATAAAATATAGATAGGGAGTATCGCTTCTCTGAAGTGCTTGGAACCAGAGTGTTTTAGAATTCATACTTTTTCAGATTTTGGAATATTTGAATTGTATTTACCAGCTCAGCATCCCTAATCTAAATCTGAAAGCTGGAATGGTCCAATGAGCCTCCCTTTGAGTGTCACATTGGTGCTCAAAAAGTTTTAAGTTTTTGATTTTTGGATAGTGGCTACTCAACCTGTAGTAAGTAAGACAGTGTTACACAGGTGAAATGACACCCAAATAGACCAAACCAAACATAGCACAGTTTAGAAACAGACCCACACTCATATTTGGTCACCCCCTAAGATAAAGGCATTCTGCAAAGTTGCAAGGGAAAGGATGAGTTTTTCAATAATAGGTGCTAGGTCAACTGAATATCCTTATGGGAGGATTAAAGAACTTTAGTCCCTACTTCACACCAAACAGAACAATTGTAGTTCTAAATGAGAAAGAATATATGATAAAAGCTTTTGGGAAAAAAAATAAGAGGGTATTGTCAAGACCTGGAGTATATAAAGCTTTTTTCAACAGGACATAACAAGCCTAACCATGAGAAAAGAGAATAATTAATTAAACTACGTTATAATCAATAACTCCAACTCATCAAAACACATAGTTAAAAAAGCAAAAAGGCAAGCTACACAATGGGAGGAAATATTTGCAATACATGTATCTATCAAAGGACTCACATCCAGAACACACACAGATCTCTACAAATCAATGAGAAAAATGCGGATAGCTCTTTAGAAAAATGGGCCAAAAGAATTGAACCGGACTTTCTCAAAAGAAGATTTTTGAGTAATAAATATACAAGAAGGTACTCAACCTATTTGGTAATTGAGGGCTTGTAAATTAAAACCACAGTGAAATACCACTACATTTTCAGCAGAACGGCTGAAATAAGAAAGACAGACAATAGCAAGTATTGGTGAGGATGTGGAACCATGAGAAGCTCAAATACTAGTTAGGAGTGTGCACTGGAGCTATGTTTGGAATACAGCTTGGCAGTATCTGCTAATACCGAACACACTCCCATAAGCTGGTGGTTCAACTCCCAGGCCTGTACCTGACAAAAAGAGCATATGCAAACTTATCAAAAGACATATACAAGAATGTTCAGAGCAGCATTTACGTCAAAGCTGAATACGGGAAACAAATGTTTATGAGCAATGAAATGGATAAAATACCATATATACTCGAGTATAAGCTGACCCAAGTATAAGCCGACCCCCTAAATTTCACCCTAAAAACTGGGAAAACTTAGTGACTCGAGTATAAGCCGAGGTGGAAAATGCAGCAGCCACTGGTAAATTTCAAAAATAAGAATATATACCCAAAACAATTACAATAATTGAGGAATCAGTAGGTTAAATGCTTTTCAATATTTATTACTAAAGAAAAACTGTAAACTAGCAACAACTTTCAAACTTTAAATAAAGTGCAGACGGCAGAAGACGACTGGAGACTACGTGCATTTGATTAGGTGCGCGCGCACCGAATCAAATAACCTGTATGACACGAGTATAAGCCGAGTTCGGGTTTTTCGGCACAAATTTTGTGCCAAAAAAACTCGGCTTATACTCGAGTGTATAGGTACTTGAGTAGAGTCACAACATGGGATGCTATCTAGAAATGAGAACACGTGAGTGAGTGACATGGATGAGTCTCACAAATACAAGGCTGGGTGAAAGAAACCAGATGGGGCAGAGAATGTGCTGTATGATTCCATTCATATGAAAGTCAGAAGCAGGTGCAACTCATTTCAGTGTTAGAAGTAGCATAGTGGTTACCCCGAAGGGACATGGTGACTAGGAAGGGGCAGAGGGGACCTCTGGAGGGGTGGGTGGAAGCATTCTATTTCTTGATCTGGTTTCTGGGTACATGGATGTGCATGTTTGGGGAAATTCATTGAGTTGTACACTTACGTTAAATTTTAACAACATGTGTCTTCAATTCTTCTTTTTTTTTTTTTCCCCCCACTCTTGCAAAATATGAGTGAAGAGAAACAGGAGTAATATCTGTTTATACCACTTCAGGCCTGCCATTGTGTGAGGTGTTTTACAGATGTAGCTTACTTCATCCCCCCACCATCCAATGACAAAGGATTTAAGCCCCATCTTTGACAGATGAGGAAACTGACACTCAGAAAGGGAAATCGTCCAAGTCCATGCCCTTAGCATATGCTGGAACCAGATTGAACCTGGGATCCTAATCCAGGTTGGTCGGGCTCCAGAGCTTATTCTCTTTCCTCCACATGTTGCTTTCAAGGAAAGAGCACCAGCATTAGAGCTAGAAAATCTCATTTTAAATGCTAGAGATGTCATTTACACTGTATGTATGGTCTTAGGTAAATTACTCAATCTAGTCTGTTCTTCATCTCATTTTAGTTTGGGGAATTTTTGTGGGTGTGGAGAGGGAGATACTGGTAGAGGGCTCTGGCAATGTACATGAAGCCTGTAACACAGAGTTCTACATCCTCAGCAAATATGCAATACTTTCTGCTTGTCTAACCTCTCCTAGGCATGCATGCCCTTCCTAGCAGGGGTGTGGAGTTCAAAGCAAAATTCACCATGCCCCTTTCCCTGGTGTTACCACTCTAGTAAAGTCAGATGAAAATCAACATCAAGGGCAACTTTGGTGCGAAAAAGAGCCATGCTCAGCCCGAGGGTGTGTGTGAGAGTGGGCAAAAGGCCTGGCTTTGGAGCTGAGGGAGTTTAGGGACTGATACTATGCAAATGAATTTCAGGTTTGTTGTTTTAACACCAGCTAGCAAAGCCAAGTCCTTTTGCTCCCCTCGAGTTCTCTCCTTGTAGGAGAGGTTGGGAATATGGAGAAGAAACTTCCAAAGCTTGCTAGAATCACTCTCTTAAAGACAGCGGGATCTGCAACCTCTTTTCACAACAGAACTGAGCTAAACATTTTCTTTTTTTTTTTCAGTCTTCTAAGAATAGTCAGAAAAATGGATGGAAGGTAAATAGCATCTGTATTTGTTCCGTATGTTGTCAGCTGTTCCCAAGCTTCTTTGTGTCTGCTGAGGAATTGGGAGTTCCTTGGGATGGTGGGGAAGGCTGGGAGCTCTAGATACGCCCTTCAGGGCAGGACACGCAGATGGCATTTAACGAGAACTTCCGGTCCTGGTCATGTTCTATACGTGAGATGCGTGGAAAATTAGGTGTCATTACTTCCCTTGCCAAGGTTGACTTGGAAGAGTTGTCCCTCTGTGTCCACGGGTGAGAAGACCTTCTCTTTTAAAGGCTCAAAGATCAGGGCTATGGGATGAGTGGGGGGAAGGAAAAGTTTTCCGAGTTTCTCTCTTCCCTGCCCCTCCCCCACCCCCCTCATCCTCACAGAAGTCTTTATTTCTCTGTTCCTAAATTGCACACATTGATCTGCTGTGTACAAAGTTGCAAAGCAAGTTGGCAGGAGCACTGGAGTGTATCAGGTCTGCTAGGGAATAAATATACTTGGGTTTTTTGTTTAAATGAGTTGAGAGCCGGGGAATGGCTTGACAGCCATGGGATGTTCAAGCATCGGTTTCCCACCAAACAATCCCTTTTGTAGGCTGGAGCTGTCAGTGAATGCTGGCCCGGGGGTATCTGCCCCTGGGGACAAGTGTCCCTACCCACATTGATGGCCTTACACTGCAGGGAAGTGTCGAGGGTAGAGCAGGCTAGGGTGGGTGGGCTGTGGGGAGGAGAATCTTTCAGATACTGCTCATTCAAGGTCTTGTCCCTAATGTAGGAGTCTTTCTAAGTGGAGGGGGAGAGTCCAGGTCCCTTAAGAACAGACCTTGGCCCAAGGCTCTAGGCTCTTCACACCTGAGCAACCTGCGGACAGCCTATCTCCCATGCTATCTTTTCTAATATTAATATTTTGATTAATTTCAGACCGATTTTTTTTTTTATTTTCTAGCTTTATTTTTGCAAACCACCCACTCTTCTCTGAGAGTGACTTTGATTGAAGTCTGAAGTTTTAAGGTTCAGCTGTTTTCTAGTTACTTGTTATTAGAAAATGTAGCAATTTCCCCCTAGTAAAGAAGGAAAAGGTCCTTTCTTCCTCCCCTCCCCCCGCTCCCCTCCCCCTCTGTTTCTTCTGGTGTGTCATAACTTTAAAAAGGCCCGCAAGATATAGTTATTTGTTCTTCTTCATCCTTCTTTCAACTCAATTTTGGGCTGAAGCCAAAGTTGGGAAACAAAGAAGCAGCCATCCGAATAGCCTCCTTCAAAACACAAGTGTTGGTGCCTGTGACTGGTGCCCTCCTGGGGTGGGAGACGGGAGATAAGGGGGTAGGGGGCACGCTTAGCACCCGCCCGTGCACGGGCCGTCCCCAACCCACCGCCCAGCGCTGAGTGGTTATGAATGACCCTCTTGTGTTGGGAGCCGTCAGTCCGGAGGGAGCCTCCTCAGAAGGTAATTGCCAACTCCCAGGGTTGGCCTTGCTGAAATTTATAGCTCCGCTCAATAAAGCTATTGTGCAGCTCCTTAGGAAGCTGTGGGGTGGATTATTGCTTGGGAACCTGGAGACTGGAGCCCAAGCAGGGCTGCAGATTGATCCCCCCACTGGGCTGTGCCTCTGTTCAGGAGGGGCCACGGGGACCTACCTGTGCACTCTTGGGAGTGCTAGGCAGCTGGGCCTGGAATCTTTGCTCCTATTTCATGGGGTGGGGAGACCCTGGAAGGGAGAACTTGCTCAGAAAGGATGAGTACAAGGGGCTGGTCCCCAAAAGAGATTAGGAATTCTTTTTGCCAGACCAACTGTACTTCATTAATGAGTCAGGCCAGGAGTTCTTCCCACCCCATGGCTGCTGGGTTTCCCCTGATTTATTTTATTGCTATTCTGAGAGGCAAACATACACCCATACATACAAACATCCCAACAACTCAGAAGTGTAATGAAAAAAAGATTGGTTTTAGAAAGCTGGAGAGGACAGAGAAGGGGCCCCAGAGCCTAATCTGGAATTTCCCTGCAGGGTGGATTGGAAGCAGTCATGGTTAGGGCAGAGCCCGCCCCATGGGCCCAGCTATCTCCTCTGCCTCCAAATCTTCTTAGGAGAGCAGAGCTGATGTCAGGAGGCCATGCCTGGAGCAGGCGGCTGATAGGTGGACCAGACCTGAACTGGGGGAGGAGGGATGATGGGCCCAGAACAGCAATGGCTCCAGTGAAGTGTTGGACGGAGGGTCGGCAGAGAGGGCCCAGGCTGACTGGCAGAAGACAAGACTCCAGTTAGGTGTAGCGTGAGATGAGGGGCTCAGTCCCAGCTCCAGGCATCTTCCAGACAGTGCTGCAAGGACTCTGCTCAGAGTGGTCCCTTGGACAGGTGTGGGCAGAACCCTGCAAGGGCCCAACCAGCCCCCACTCTGGGGGGCTCAGGCCTGGCGTTCCTGGCAGGAACTCAGTCCTGCTTATGGCTTGCCACTATCAGCACTCAGGGAGGCTCAAATTAATCACTCCTGCCTCCAAACTGAAAAGGAAAAACTATAAACAGTCCCACTGATTCATGAGTCTTTCTCTGAGCTGCAGCAATAGCTGCCCAAAGGGGAGTCTCAAGGCATTCCAGCTGGGAGTTCAGGCAGAAGTGGCCTGTGCGTGTAAATGTCGTGTCCTGTGGCCAGTTTTGGTGTTGGAAGGGGTATGTTTGTTCAATTCCAGTCAATATCCAATGGGCCCTGTGTTTACTCCATTAGGAAACCAGATAGAGCTCATCAATGCTAGAAGGACTCTAGTTAACTCCTGAGGGAAGACAAATATAAACAGCAGCATTCAAATCGATGGAAAATCCCCCCACTGCACTCGGTTAGGTGGCTGCCAAGGGGCCTGTGCAGCAAACCTGCTGTCAGCAGGAGGAGGGCCCCTCCCTGGCAATAGTGCACAAAAGGCTTTCAGGCACGTCAGGTGGGCCTCCCTGGCCCTCGGTCTCTTCCTTAGAAGGGTAACCACTGATAGAGAAAAGCACTTACAGCTCACTGAGGGTTTCCATGGTCTTCCTTGATTTTCACTGCCCTTGGAGATGGCCATCATTATCCTATTTTCATTTCATAGGTAAGGAAAGTGAAGCTCAGAGACAGTAAGTGACTTAGTCAAGGGCACATGGCAGATAGAACAGCAGCATCTTAAACCTATGTCCCCTGAGCGTGCTTTCCCCTAGGGCATACCATTCCTGGAAGGACTTTGACACAGCATTAGTGCCTATTGTCTAACACAGGGGTCCTCAAACTTTTTAAACAGGGGGCTAGTTTGCTGTCCTTCAGACAGTTGGAGGGCCGGACTATAGCTAAAAAAAAAACAAACTATGAACAAAGTCCTATGCACACTGCACATATCTTATTTTGAAGTAAAAAAACAAAACAGGAACAAATACAATCACACCGCCTCATGTGGCCCGTGGGCCTTAGTTTGAGGACCCCTGACTAACACCATGAGGCAGCTGCTATTATTAAAGGGCATTTTACCAATTGCAAAGTAAACCCTGAGTTTCAGAGATGTGAAGGACTGGTCCAAGGTTATGTGGATTATCCAAGTCCTAGGAGTGAACACTCCATCATATCATATCTGTTAAGTAAGGCATTTGGAATAACATATGTCTGCTGTCTTTTCTATGCAAAACATGCTGTGATGCTTTTCCAACCTCATCTTCTTATAGAATTCCTTTTTCCAGCACCACCATGGTTAAGTGTCTCTACAGGCAGGGGAATGGATGAGCAGGGGAACGTGGAGAGGTTGGCCTAGGGGTAGTGCTGAGAGTAGCCACTCTCATGACTATGCTGTTCTGTTGCTCCACATCTGTCCTCCTTGGCTCAGGAATATCCCCCCTCTGTCTGGGGGATAGTCCTTCAGGGCCAGCCATTCCTACAACTGTTCCTCTGGGCTCATCTTCAGAGATCACCTGCAGAACTCAGTCCCCAGCTACCTAGAATCCATAGTGGATGCTGGACCCAGGGCTGCACGACCTCCACAGCTCCCCAAGGCCAAGGTTATGCATTTTACCAACAGCCAAAGATTGCACCCTAGGGAGAGCTCATGGTAGAGTTAAACTCTGCTTGACTATTATTTTAGTCATTACTGTGTTTGAGTCTCTTTTTGTGGAGTGGTGGTTAGTTCGACCCAGGTCTCGGGGGAGATTTTTGAAGGATTCACTTGAGAGAAGATTTCTCTCTCTCCTTTGAAAAGGAGGCTGCCAATAAAGACTTTCTTCCCCAACATCATTTCCTAGAGTCCATTTTTGAACCTCGCATGGTGAGACTGGAAGAGTTAGTGAGGACTCCCTGACACTACTGGTCATTTCTTTCTTAGATGGATTGTTTCACATGCACTTTATCGACAGTGTCTCATCTCACGCTCATAATCAACATGGGGTGAAACACTACTTTCATTTCTGTCCCATAAATAAAGGAACTGGAACCTAGAAAGTTCGGGTGATTTGACCAAGGTCATGGACCAGAAGGAAGCAGAGCAAGATTAGCCCTCAGGCTGCCCAACTCTGGTCTTGACCTTTTTTGCATACAAGCAGAGCTGTTCTTCACACTGTCCTTTGAAGTATCATGAAGGTGACTCTCAGAAGGCAGGAATCTTGGGGAGTGTGATGTCCTGGTTTTCTACCCACCCCTGTTTTATAAAGGAACTAGCTGGGGCCTGAGTATGAAACGATGTGAGGCTCCCTCTGTCCCCAGGTGCAGGACAACACTGCTCACATAGTAGGCCCCCATGAATGTTTGATGTGTAAGCGAGTGAATGAATAATTGAATGACTAGACCCCAGCTCTTCCGATTCCTAGTCACACACGCCTCCCAGTATTTCACTCTGCTTCCTCTACTGCCATTGATCTGAAAATCTAAAATCAGTTTTCAGAACTTAAAAACAAACAAACAAACAAACAAACAAAAAACACAATGAGCTTTTTTGCTGAGTAGAAACATAAGAAGCAGATTTGGGAGGAGGGGAGACAAAAGAGATTTTCTAGGTGGAGAAATTGAGGCTGAGACTTGCTATTTGCTGCCGTTGAAGGACTCCCAGGCCAAGGAGCTGTCCTTGACCGCTTCCCTGGCTTCCTGATCTCTGGGGAGGGGGACACAAGAGCCAATCCCGACGTCTGTGCCCTCGGACACGTAGGGCTTTGGCCTCCGGCCAGAACTCAAGCTTCAGAACAGAGGAGGACCACTGAGCAGGCAATGTGGCCGCCCCACTCAGAAGCTCTTCTGAATTTCATTTGTGACAAACCACTCTTCATAAACCTCAGAACTGCCCGTGGTTGCCCGGGTGAGGGAAGCGATGCTGCTGAGAGGGAAAAACAATTAGAAATACAATTAGCGTTATAAAAGCTGGTCATAAATATTGGAGTTCTCTCTCTGGAGAGGAGGGACAAGATGACAGCTCACAATTCCTTGTATTGACAAAAGAGGAAACAGTCCATGAAACTGGTCATTTGCCTGGGCCTTTTTATCTATCAGATCCCAGAGCAGGAACGAGGGAAGTGTGAATGATTGGATTAGCTGCCCAGCCTTTCTGTTGTATTGCGGCATCAGCAGTATATGCAGTGATGCGACCTCACACGCGGGCGTGCACACCCCGCACACCCTCCCACTCCACACTCTGATGCCAGGATGCGAGGAGACCCCGCCCCATGCAGCCAGGTGGGCGTGACCACGGGCTCAGACACTCCCTGCCCACAACAGAGCAGATGAGCTTTGCCAGAGGTAGAAAAAATGAGTGTCCTTCCCCCAGAGTTGTTCCTTCCTATTCTTGGAGCACAAGGACCCAGCCGAAGGGATCGTGTCTCTCTCCGGACCCAAACCCCTTGTGATGCCCTTTGAGTTGCTGTTGTTTGTGCCGTGGCCTTTCCTTCCAAGAGTCCATTTGGCTGTTCCTTGGGTGGTCTTGGCTCCACATCACGCTTAATGTGGTAAGAGCTGTTCATTTGGCAGCTCCTAACTCCCCAGTGCCTAGTTTCTCTGTTCCCCCTTTCTGCACCTCCAGGGCACCTCCAGCTCCCTCTGTGGGGCTGGTGGCGGTTGGGCAAAGAAGAGGGTGAGTGTGGGAGCCCTGTGCTGTATGGATCACAGCCCCTCCCCGCCCCCCAGGCATATGTAACCACCTGGCACCTACGCCCACCAACAGAAAGCAGGGCTCCCCTTGCCGGGGGCACTGTGCCAGCCTGGCAGATGGGTGTGTGTGTCAGCTGCCAAGGGACCTCCAAGAGGATCCAAATAGGTTTGCATTTTTTGGAGGGCAGGACATTCTCTCCTTTGCTCCCCTTCTTAAATGCAGGACCAGCTGATGAAAGTCTCTTTCTCAAATGCCTTGGGTCCTATGCGCATCCAGTTCCACCATCCTCCATATCAGCCTCTCAACTTTCTCGCTAATGGGGAGGATGAAAAGGTGATTGGGTCACAGTGAAGGCTTTCGCCATTTACATATGCCTACCCATGTTCTGAGGATGGGTGCCTCTGAGAAGAAATCTGCTAGCTGGGGCTTTCCTGATAAATGATCACAGAGTTCAGCTTGATTACCAGAAAGTGGTGGGAAGCCCCCTGTCTCCTGGGCTGCACCTTCTTTGTTGGCTAATAGCAGTTGTTGGACAATTTTATTTCATAATGCAAAATTTGCATTGAGATTAATTCCAACTCTGCTCTGGAGCAACTGAGAACAAATCTGCCTTCTCTTCCCATATGACAGCTCTTCAAATATTTTAAACCAATGCTCACATCCCTGAAGAGTCTTTGCTTCTCTAGGCTAAGTATGTCCTGTCCCATCAATTCCTACAGTCATGCTTTCGGTGACATAGGATCCAGATAACCTGTTAGGATTATGTAATGGATTTTTGAAAAACTAGGTGCTGACTTCAGGCAGACTTGACTCTGAATCCTCCTCATCCAGTGAGGTTGACTGAATGGGACTTGGTGTCCATGGTCTTTGCTGTCATTAATTGCAATTCAATCACTTACATGTTTGGGTTAAGCAGTGGTTACTGAGCTCGTTACTACCTGGTAAGGGATTGATTCTTAATAAAAATAGGTATTACACATATTTAGGCCAGGTATGGTGCCTCACACCTCTAATCCTAGCACTTTGGGAGGCTGAGGCAGGAGGCTTGCTCAAGCCCAGGTGTTTGAGACCAGCCTGGGCAACAAAGCAAGACCCTAGCTCTACAAAAAATTTAAAAATTAACTGGGCATAGTGGCACATGTCTGTAGTCCTAGCTACTTGGGAGGCAGAAGGGAGAGTGCTTGAGCCTAGGAATTAGTGGTTGCAGAAGTTAGAGTTGACCGAATGGACTTGGTGTCTATGGTCCATCATTGTGCCACTGCACACTTTGTCTAAAAAAAAAAAGTAGGTATTATTTATATTTTGATAAAGAAAAAGCTTGTATATGGAGGTGACATAGCTTCCCATGTGTCGTGTAGTTTACCTATATGACCCATATGGATAAGGGTCTATAAACCTAAGGGTATGAACCTAAGGCTTTTGTTTCCAAGTCAAATATTCGTCCATGACCAGAGAAATCACTACACTGGAGAATGAATAGAGGATTGGAAATGCATATGGTGGGCATATGTAATTATAGATTGTATGCAAAAAGAGTGGAGGCTACCCACCAACTTTTAACACAATTATTCCTAAAATGGGGGAGGAAGGGGAGCAGGAAGAATGGACTTTTGACTCTCTGTACTCTTGTTTGAATGTCTTTAAGAATATGATACAGTCAAGTAATTCTTATGCATTGATATACAAATAAGCTGCGTATCATTTTGACCTTACCTTCAAGTTAGTTAAAATCCAATGGGTGAGCCAAAATATACTCAAGAATAAATAAAAGTCAACCATGTGTGAAGCAGTATAGTTTGGTGGTTAAAACCATTGACTCTCTGGAGCTCCAAAGTCTGGATTTCAATCAGGGCTGTACTTCTTACTAACTCTGCAGTGTGGAAAAGTTAATTGATCTCTTTATTCCAAAATATGAATAACAATTTTTAGTACATATCTTATAGGTTATTTTTGTCAAGAACTTAGAACTTCTTTTTATTGAGGTATAATTTGCATACAGTAACATTAACCCATCTCAGTGTATAGTTTTATAAGTTTTGACAAATGCATAAAGCCATGTAACCATTACGATGTTACAGATATAGAATAATTCCATCACTCCCCCAAATCCCCTAGGGTCTCTTTGCATTCAACAACTCTCCCACCCTCGGTCCCTGGAAACCACCAATCTGTTTTCTGTTTTTATAGCTTGCCTTTCTCAGAATATCTTATAAATGTAATACGTATATAAATATAGCCGTAGGAGTCTGACTTTTTCACATAGCATAATAAATTTGTGATTTATCCATGTTGTTGTATATGTTAGTGGTTTATTCCTTTTATTGCTGGATAGGATTCCATTGTATAATGTATGACGGTTTGTGTATCCATTAACTAGATGAAGGACATTGGGTTTGTTGACAAGTTTTCATGATGATAAATAAAGTTTCTATAGGTTTCATGTGAACAGAAGTTCCTTTCCATGGCAAATAGACTATAATTGCTAGGTCATATGACAAGTATGTATTATATTTGGCTTTATAAGAAACTGCCAAGCTCTTTTCCAAAATGGCTATATCATTTTGCTTTCTCTCTCACCAGCAATGATGGAGTGTTCTAGTTTTCCCATGTGTTCTAGTTATCCTCCCCAGCACTTGGTTTGTTTGTTTGTTTATTTATTTATTTATTTATTTTTGCAGTTTTTGGCCGGGGCCAGGTTTGAACCCGCCACCTCCGGTATATGGGGCCGGCACCCTACTCCTTGAGCCATAGGTGCCACTGTTATTTATTTATTTTTAATTTTAGCCATACTAGTAGGTATGTAGTGTATCTCATTGTAGTTTTAATTTGTATACCTTTAAAGAACTATGTTGAACATCTTTTTATGTTATTGTTTGTTATCTGTGTATCTTTTTTGGTGAACTGTCCCTTGTTTAGGTTTGTAAAACCATGTTGATTTTTAAAATTTTATTGCTGAGTTTTGAACGTTCTTTTTGTAGTCTGGCTTCAAGTCCTCTGTCAGATATATGTTTAGAATTATGTTCTCTCAGTCTGTGACTTGCCTGTTAATTGTGTCAAGGGTGTTGTTTTCAGCGTCGACAAAGTCAGATTTGTCATGGATCATAATTTTAGTGTCATGGTTAAGAAATCCTTACTTAGGGTTACAAAAGTTTTCTTTCTGTATTTCCTTCCAAAAGTTTTATAGTTTTAGGTTTTATGTTTAGATCTATGCTCCATTTTGGGTTGTACTTTTCATATGGTGATGTCTGCTGTGATTGCCGCCATTGGACTTCTTGGAAATTCAATCTTCACCTTGGCCAAGATGTTTATATTTCATGTAATGCCTGTGTTAATATTTACATCTCTGCTTAACTAGGCTGGCCTCTGCTGCCCTGGGCATTTCTTCAAGTCCAGCAGGATGGAATTGCAATCTTAGAAGCTACTCAGTAGTTATTTCCCACTCAAAGAATCAAAGCATGCTAAGAGCTAGAACTTGCTTAGTTTGCAGACTTTGAAGGATGGACTCGGGGAGGGCTCCAGATATTCATGTTTCTACAGGAGATACCTGCCATGGGTCCAATGTTTGTCTCCTTCAAACCTTATGTTTAAATTTGATCCCCAGTGTTGGAAATGAGGCTGGTGGTTGGTGTTTGGGTTTGACGGTGGATCCCTCATGAATAGATTAACACCCTCCCTGGGGTGAGTAAGTTCTTGCTATGCTTTGTTAGTTCCCGGGAGAGCTGGTTGTTAAAAGGAGCTTGGCACCCACCCCACTTTCTCTCTTGCCAAGTGATCTCTTTGCACACACTGGTTCCCTTTCCACTTTCTGCAGCGAGTGGAAGCACCCTGTGGCCCCAACCACATGCAGATACCACATCTTGAACTTTCCAGGCACCAGAATTGTGAGCCAAATAAACCTTTTTTCTTTATACACTATCCAGTCTCAGGTGTTCTGTTATCATAACACAGATTAAAGCAGTACCAAAATAAGATTCAGATGCCTAAGCATGGGCCAGAAGAAAATAGAATCATTACAGTCTTTCAACTGAAAAGTTGTCTCAGACAAAAGAGCCTAAAAGAGATGCTGCAACCTTCCTTGGTTGTGATCTCAATTGTCAACCTTGGCTTGGGTATTATGGCCGTGGCACTGGTATTTAGGTATCTGATGTCTGTGAAGGGGTCGTAAATCAGTGGGCAGAGGCAGACTGTGGGATCGGGAAGAGACCAGAGATAGGGTGGAGATAAGACAGAGTGAATGGGAAAGGGGAAATCGAAGTGCCTAAGCTCTTTAACACTCCAGCGACTCTAAGCAGTGAAAGTTTGTGCTCTGGGGCAGAACATAGAGGGTTCTGGTATGTTTCTTCAGCATAGCAGCTACTGTTTCTCATCTGTGACATGTGGAAACAGGTGGCCACCATCGCCACCATCATGACAACTAACCTTTGAGGGCGCTTACTATTTATTTGTCAGGTTCTTCCTATGTACTTTCTTATTCAATACACATAGCCAATAAGAAAAATATTCTTACAGTCTCCATGTTATAGATAAGGAAATGAAGGCTCAGTGAGGTTAAGGAATGTCTCCACTAACGTCCAACTGAAAGGATGCAGTTATGTAAGTGGAAGTCCTTCCTCATTGCTTCTCCATTCTACAGATGACAGGTAGACACTAATGTAAGTGTAAAGCTCAAACTTCCAAAAAGGAGTTGCAATAACTTAGCTTCATAGGATACAGCAAAGGACCGACTTGCAGGGAGTTAGGAGTCCTAGGTTCTCGACCCTGAACTTGCTCTAAGTGGCCCAGAAACAAGACTTGCCATGTCTGGGCTTCTACTTCTTTCCTGTTAAAATTAAGGGCCAGAGGAGATGATTTCTCAGATTCTTTCAGATGCTAACCTTATATGACTGTATGATTCTTATTTTCTTGTTTTGTGTCTTTGGATTCAAGAAGGGGTGTTAGACTGAATAAAGTTACCCGGGGTGAGCTCCACTGGTGTTGGGGGAATGAGAAAATGCAGGCGTAGGCCATAGTGAAGGGGAGAGAATTTAGATTGGAATTACGTCTCCACTTCTTTCTGCTTTCTGCATATCGTACACATCTTTCCAAACTCTTAACTGTAGGTCCACATCATCTGGGAGGCCTTCCAGTACCAGCTTGGTAAATGTATTCCTTTGTAAATACAATCTCTGTGTGTAGCACAGTTTGAGCTACATGAATTAATTCATTAATGTCCTTACTTATACCTGCCTTGTGCCAAAGTGGTGTTATGGCAGCTTACGCTGATACGTGAAACACAGCGTGATAAGGTATATTGGAAACATGAGGGGATGGAAAATGGAAGAACAAAGGGATGTCGCAGGCGATGGGGAATGAGGCTACTACAGGGACGCAGAGCTCGAAGCTCCTGAACACCTGCTATCGGCAGGCCCTAGTTTAGAATCTAAAGTTTCTGGCAGCCAATCTGAACAAGATAACCAAGTCAGTCTCACAATTCACAGTGCTTGTATGCTGGAGGAAGAAAGAGAGGGAGAGGAAGGGAGGGATGGACAGAGGGAAAGAAGGAAAGAGGAGTGAGTGAGGGAGGAAGGAACGGATGGAAGGAAGGAAAGAAGGGAGGATGGAAGAAAGAAAAGGAAAAACGCTTGTTCAGAAGAAGCCCAACTCTTCCTGGTGCTAAACCGGAAAGAGCCTTTCCCAGGCCTTCCTAAAGAGCTCTGTCACGTGATGAGCAACGTTCTCAATAACACCCTTACAGTAGACTTGTGCCTCATTTCTTGAGCTGCCCCCTTCAACCCAGAAAGGTGCCCTCTGCACCATCCTTCAACCCAGAAAAACAATCCATGGGGGACAACAGGAACATGGTCTAGTAGACAGCTCTGTTGACCTGGCTAACCCCTGGGCGATTGTTGACATTCCTAGAGGGATGGATATACTGTGTACCTGGCAGGCAATCTTTCATGTATTTTGTTTCTCTCAGCTGGGTTGTTGATGGACACCGTGTGGCAGTGAGTTCGAGACTATACTCCCTGCCAAATACCTGAAGTGCAGCTATTGGGTTGCCAATTAAACTTGGAACCATATGCCTTACAAACACACAAATAGTTGAAATCTGTCAACCCCAGGGTAGAGTTGTCATTCTCTCAAAAAAAGTGATGAGCCTAACCAGGAGCTGGGCTTGATCAGAGGGCCACCCGTCATCTCTGAGCTGAGTGGAAGGAGTATGCCTTCCAGTCCCACTGAGCCCCAAGGCCATGAGTATCTGTCCAACAGGGCACAGTGATTGCTCTGGGAATGGAAACCCTTGGATCCCCCCCATTCCTAAAATGAAAGGCTTTGTCTATGTGATTTCCAAGTTTCCTTCTGGCGTGAGCATTGCTAATTCCAGAAGGAAAATGCTCCATGGGAGAAGGGCTGTTAGACACTAGAAAAGTCTACCACTGGAACCAAAAAACTGCCTGCCTTGGAGATGGAAAGACCCATGCTGTCTGGGGCAAATTGGAACAAACCTGCCAGGAGGCAGGGGGCTGGACAGGATGGCCTCTGGAATGCTTATCAAAACAGGCCAGGTGGCAAGTGTTCCTCCAGGTTTTTCTGTGTCTAAACGTGCATGACTGGCCACAGTTGTTTCTTTACACTTGGGTCTTCCCCTCTCCACAGCCTCATGCACAGACGTGCATTTGTACCCGAACAGACGTTTGTTTTACTCTTCCCAGTAGCAGCTGTGGCACCGGGAGCCCCTCTGCAGAGCCTTTCCTGGGAAGTGCATTAAGCAGCACGGCATCCCTTCAAGAAAACACAATAAACAGCCCTGCAAGTGGCCGGCAAAGTAATGACTCTAATCCGGTGGTGTTCTTGGAAGGGCCTCTCCAGAAGCAAAGCTGAGAAGACAGTACAGAAATCTTTGGGGGTAATTAGGTCCTGGAGTGCAGAAGCCTCTTGAATTACTGACATCCAGAAAGGATCTGGTCTCCAAGTCATACTTGAGGCCAAACTGTCTCGTCAGCCCCTTTCAAGGGGGCTGGTGGCCACGTGGCAGTCCCCTCTCCATTTTCCACATTGTATCTCACCCTCTGAGGAGACCTGCCCTGACCCACATAAGGAAACGTTTGTTGCTTATGAGGCACAGGGAGGCTGAGATAGGGAGTGGGTCTTCATACCTTTGGGGCGGTGTCCTACAAACCTGATCAATGGTCTTCTGTGTGGAGGTGCATGGGAGGGCGGTTCACGGAGAAGCATGACTGGGACAACTGAGCCAAAATTCCTCGTGACCTCAGGATTCCTTGTTTAGGATCCAAAGGAGAACTTCCAGCCTACTTCCAGCTCCCAAACTGTCCTTTCCCCGCCCTCCATCAGTTTGGGGGCCTTCGTGAGAGGTTGGAAGATTGGCAGGGTACAGAGGTGGGCTGAGTGTAAACCACAGAGGGGACAGGGTGGGCTGATGTCACCCTCGGCCTTCTCTGAGTCCTTGCTGATGTACGGGGAGGTGGGACCCTCCTGGGTGCTCCGGGCCCCCAGGGGCCCAGTGGCCACCCCTACATCTTTCCCCCAGGGGCTCTGTGGGAGGCCCGAGCTGAGAGGCTGCTTCCTAGGGGTGCTACCAGCCAGCTGGGTCAGGCAGTGGTTAAGAAGAAAAGCAATCAGGGGATTCTGGGGCTGCCGTGGTGTGCAGACCTTCAGGGCATTTAGGGAAAGTAGATTAAGAAATCTTTTTCCAGATAAGAGAGGCCTGTAAAGAGGCCAAAGAAAGGGAAAAATACCCCCCTTTGATCACAGGGGATTGTAATTACTCAGATATTGATTGGGATAATAAGTTTGCCAAAACTCCAGAGAAGGAGAGATATTCCTCTAGGTATTTTGCTTTTGCAGAATTTGCTGAGCTTTCCTGCGAAGTCAAAGTCAATTTGGAGACCTAAGCCTGGCCCTAAAACCTGCGAATGGGAGTTTGAGGCCTTTATCCTCCTGACAGGCCGCGCAATGCACCCCGGCTTGCCACTCTCCCTTGGGGGGCTGTTACCACTATCATTATTAGCACGATGGTTGTTATTAAGAACCTGTGGGGCCTGACAGGGTTGAGTGTGCAGTGAAGACAGCTGAAGTCAACCTCACAAAGAGCTTAAGGCCCTCAGCCTAGACTCTAGAAGCTTCTTCAGTCATTTCTTACCTCTCTTCTACAAGCCTTGGCTTTCACATTTCCTCTGCGCCCTACCCCTGACTTATACAGACACGTGTGCACATACACACCTACATATGTATGCACACACGCACACACCCATGTATGCACACACGCCTACATATGTGTGCATACGCCTGCATACACCCATGTATGCACACACCTACATACTTGTCCACACACATCTGTGTGTGCACACACCTATATAAGTGTGCATATACATGCCTACATATGTGTAGGTACTCACCGCTTACACTCCCGCTGCAGTGGTCATACCCACAATTCTCACCTGTGCCCACCTGTCACACACAGTGGTGGTGTTAAGAGTCCTGGCTTTGGAGTCAGATAGACCTGGGTTCAAGTCCTGCTCTGCCATATACCAGCCCTGCAATCCTCTTTGCCTTCCTCAGCCTCAGCGTCCTTTGTGAAGTAGAGTAACAGTTACTACCTCATCCTGCATTGTTATTGAAAGGCTTAAATGAGACGATGTGAAGCATTTTGCAGAGAGTCTGCCATATGAGAAGCATTGAGTTGAAGTACTAGCTATCATCATGCTTCAGACTCTTTCTGAAGAGTTTGCATGAACAATTTTATCTGCAGAATTTTTTCTCAGTGCAGCTACAAACCAGGGCTTTTCTTTCTTTCCCAAGCCTGGCCCAGATCTCCACTCTGCCCCTTCCTTGCTCCTAGTTGTCTGTATCGCTTTCCCCTCTTACTGCAGTTTGCATTGGGTTCTGATTTTGAACTTGTCTTCTTTATCTTTTTATCTTTCTTATTCTAATCCCAGAGCTCAGCTGCATACACACCTTGTATACATTAGGCATGCAATGTGTTTTTGTTGATGTTTTATTGTAATAGATACCATTTGCTTAGCAATTACTATATGCTTCTCTCTGTGTATACATTACCACATGTAATCTTCATATCAATCCTGCTGTAGTGAGAAGAAGTCATTGACTGGTCGCATAGCTGGTGAGTGTCAGCTTTGCCCCAAACACAGGACTGTCAGATTCCAAAGCCCATGCGTCAAGTGCACCTACATTAAACCCAGCACTTCTTCACTGGCCACATCCCTACCTGCAGGCAGGCTGCACACTGAGAAACTTCTAGCTCTCAGCATGCTTTGATTGTCTGGATGGGAAATAGCTACTGAGCAGCTTGGAAAGATGGCAACTCCATCCTGCTTGAGTTAAAAAAATGCCCAGGCCAGCCCAGTGAAGCAAGGATGTAAATATTAGCACAGACGTTACAGGAAAGGTCTTTAAAGAATGTAAACAACCTGACTGAGGGGGAGAGGGCAGATCCAAGAAGTCCAGGGCAGCCGTAGCATCAGAGGCACTTGGAGAAATATGGCGTGACAAAGTGCCAGGCAGACCTCCCTACCAAGCAAGGACTTCTTGGTGGCATCCCTGCTGACAGAAGAGGGAGAAGGTGAGTTCCATTAGAAAAAGAAGTGCTGGTGAGAGACTGAGATTGAGGAAATAGCAGAGACTTGGCATGGGAGTGCAGAAGGCAGGAAGGGCATGGAGAAGGGACACATCAGAATAAATGATTGATAACGCTCATAATAAAAGTATTGATCGACATCACGCTTGTTGTGTGCTCAGCACTGAGTGATGTAAGGAAGTAGACAACTGTCTAGTCATAGCAACGTAGACATGATAATTTCAGAGCTTGAGGTCACTCCTTTTTAATCTTTCTTGAGTAAAGACATGCATGAGGACTCTCAACCTCTTCTAATTCTTTCAATGAGCATTTATCTTATGTCTTCCCTGGGTATGCCACCAGGATGGGTCTGGGAGAGGACTGTAACTTGTGCTGTAAGCTGGAGGAGCTCAGGGTATAGAGAGGGATGAGGCACATGTGTACCCACAGGGGAGTGGAATGTTTGTCATTCCCAGGGGTGTACAAGTGTTCTGGGAAAAGGCAGGCAGACATCAGAGAAGGGACAGTATTTGAATGGAGAAGGCTCTTAAGGATGGGAAGATCCAAGGGTAGAGAGTGAGGAAAGCACGTTGTGAACAGAGAGGATGGTGTCACAAAAATCGATACTATGAGAATATATGGTACATTCAAGGCGGGCTACGTGGTGACCCTGTATGTCTGTGGTTGGGATATGGAGGAAGCTGAAGTAGATGTCTGAAAAATATGGTGGACCAACATAGGCAAAAATCTTTAAAAGACATGCTGTGAGATCAATCAACATATTTATTTATTGAGTCCTTTATGCCAGTTGAGGAATCTAGCCCCGGGACTGTAAAGGCAAACAAGCCAAAGCAGGTCTCTGCTCTCTACCTACGATGACCACACGTCCCACCTTCCTTCTTGTCCTGGAATAATTATTAATAACATCTCCTTTTACTGTCAAAAGGATTCCCGTTTACACTAAAATGTATATGGTCATGCTACTTAAGGAGTTTCAGTCCGCTGCAGAAAGACAGATATTCAACAAACAGTCACCCAAACACATAATTTCCAGTTGCACTAGGTGTTAGGAAAGAGAGGTGCGGAGAGCCACAACAGCAGGTCGGGTTGCAGGGCAGTTCAGTCTCCAAAGGAATTTGGAGCAAAATGAAGCCACAGAAAGTTGTTAAGTTGGCGATCAGATCTCAGTTTAGAAGTCTTGGCATTTCTACACTTGCTGAAGATTTATCTCTTTCTTTTTTAATGTCTCCCAGTTATTAACAATAAGAATCGAAAAAAATAACACTTTTCATTGTACAGAATTTCACAGTGTAAATGAGCTTTCACAGGGATAGTTTCTCATCGGAGCAGCAGGTGAAAAGTGCAAAGCAAACGTGTCAGATGCCCCTGGTTCTCTGTCCTAGCTCTGCCTCCAACAGCTGCCTGATGGGGGCAGGTTGCTTCCCCTGGCTGAGCTTCAGGTTTTTATCCTTAAGAAAGGAATGGTCATTTCTACCCATAAGGGTGACTGTGAGGATTAGAAATAGTGTGAGTAAAGTCTGGTGCTGGACACATAGTAGGCATTCAAAAAATGGTGCCCACTAGTGTGTGTGTGTGTGTTTGAGACAGAGTATCAGCTGTGCTGGGTTGCATGCCATGTTATCATAGCTCACAGCAACCTCAGATTCTTGGGCTCAAGAGATCCTCTTATCTCAGCCTCCTGAGTAGCTGGGACTATAGGCACCTGCCACAATGCCCGGCTTTTTAGTAGAGATGGGGTCTCGCTTTGCTCAGGCTGGTCTTGAACTTCTGAGCTCAGATGATCCACCCACCTTGGCCTCTCAGAGTGCTAGGATTATTAATATTAGGTTTTCTGAGCCCGCCATTGTTTAAGAATCAGAATGACTAAGAATGGCTGGGGTAGACAGAGCAGAGAGGTCAGTGGGCATAGGAAGGAAGGGAAGGGGCTGATGGCATTTCAGTCATTATAAGGAAATGGGTTTGGAAAACAAACACCTGCCCTTTTTAGCTGGACTCTCCATGGTTCTTAGGTACCAGAATGTGCATGTCTGGCAGGCTAAGCAGAGTGGGAAAGAGGTGCACACCTAATGGGGTAAGTTCCCAAACCCCAAGCCACCTGCACAGACAAGACCTCCGAGGGACAGTCTGGGAAACCAGACAGTGAGGCCTCCACCAAAGGTTACTTGGCGCCATCTTATTTTTCCCCACCTCTCTCTCTCTTCCTCTGGCTTGGGTAGAGGATGGCTCCTGAGAGCAGTGATGCAGGTGGATCCTGTGTTGAGCAGATCCGAGGAGACAGGGATGGAGGGAGAAAGAAGCAGGAGCCTCGGGCCTGCGTGTGGGGGTGAAGTGGGGGTGGCCAAGGCAGCCCAGTTGATAATGTGGAACTTTCTGTATTTTGAGCACTCCATCCAAGTCCAGCTGGATGACACCGAGCTTCTGATAGCTGCATCTCATTTTCTTTCTGATCTCCCTTTGGTAATGTTCTGCAGTGTATTGGTTTTCATAACAAAGGGCCACAACTTGGATGGGTTAGCATCCCAAATTGCTATAAATAATAGCAATTTATATTTTAGTAGTTCTGGAGGCTAGACACCCCAAATCAAGGTGCCGATCTTTTGATGCCACTCTTCTTGGCTGGTAGATGGCTGTCCTCTCTCTGAATCTTCCCATGGTGTTCCCGTCCTTTTCTGTGTCCTAATCTTCTTGTGGTCTGAGGACATGGGTCACATTGGATTAGAGCCTACTCTAATCACCTCTTTTTTACCTTAATTACAGTTGTAAAGATCCTGTCTCCAGATAGTCACATTTTGAGGTACTGGAGGTTAGGATTTCAATGTATGGATTTTGTGTTTTGGACACAATTCAGCTCATGACGGACAGGTAGTCAAGTGACACCCTTGGTCTCAGCCCTTGGAGAGAGGAAGAGTGGGTTTGATGGCCTACTGGGCATCTTTCCTTGGAGAGGAGTGAACTAGGAGGCTGCTAGCTTCTCAAAACAGTGCAAATCCCTCTTTAAAGACTCTTGGCATTACCAGAGCCAGGGGGATTTCTGGACCCTTCCTCTTGGCTCCTCAAGCCCGCCCTTAGGATGCAGGATCTGTTTCTCTGTTTCTGGCTAAGGAATGAGTGTCTATTCTGAGATTATCTTTCACCTGGGACTGTTGAAATGTATTTGTCTTTTGCAGATGTTCCTTTAGCAGGAAAGAGCTCTCAGCACCCCCAGAGATCCATGCAGAGAGCTTACCTACCATAGGCTAAGAGGGCCAAGGAAATTACTTGGCCTTTCTTCTTTCGCCTCTTCCCTTGGCAGGGAGAGGCAGGAGACCACACCTGTGTTTGTGATATCTCAGACATGCTGGGATCTGCAAATGTGTCATTAGCCCACCAGGCTGGCACAGAACGGCCTCATCTGAAGGTGATTTAACACAGGTAGAACCTACTTACAGATGGGCAGGATTCCAAAGACGTGCTTGTAGGTTTGTTATTATAAGTTGGGAATGCTTTTTCTCCCATAGAAAAAGTGTTAAATGTAGGTGGGGGGTTTTCAAGGAACTCCTTGCAAACCTATGTAACTCACACATAATTAAAATACTAAATATGACCATTCTGTCCCCAATACCCAAATGGCACACACATCATTGTTTCCCTAGGAAAACAGATCGTAAGTTCCAACTCTGTATATCAGGACAAATGCTTCTCTCCTACCAGTGCAGCCCATCCAACAATAGCTTTGTGGAAAGAGGGTGTTTAGCAGGAGGGAAAGAAGAGTAATATTGGGCAGTTATTTCTGGACACCAGTAAAACAATATGTAGAGAGTATAAAATAGCCACCCTTTTAAAAACAGGCTCACATGGTTGATTACATTTGAGCCTCATAGTAACCCCGGAAGGTGTTACCATCTCGATTCTATAGAAACAGAGTATGAGACGCAGAGCTGTCACGTGGCTTCTTCAGGCTCACACAGTCAAAATGGTTGCTGCTCTCACAGCGTCAAGCATCTCACAGCCTCATCTGACCTCCAGCTCAGTTCCTCTCTGGTTCAGCTGTGCTGGGGACACAGGCTCTGGGTTTTAATGTGTCTGGCCATCCCTGGATGGTCTTTCTGGCAGGGAGCAGAGGCCCACTCTTCTCCAGCAGCGACTGTGATCCTGGGAAGACCCTGGACAGGGTATTTCATGCTGCTGTGTGAGGGCTGGGCAGAGGTTTAGAGTCCATGGCAGCCTGTGTAGATTTCAGGGTTTTTAGGATAAATGGTGATTTTCCTCCTTGGTGATTTCCCAAGGCCACTGAGGCCTGACAATTCTGGCAGGGAAACCAAATTTAAATGAGTCCCTTTTCATGTCTGCCTGAGGGGTAGGCATTAGTCAGAGAACTAACAACCTCCCTGACTGTTCCCTGTGTTCTGAACACGGTAGACGGAGGTTGTGAAGAAACAGAGCCATTGCGTGTCAGATATTTTATACCTGGACAAACAAATAAGCACAAACCCTGAACAAAATGATGATGGAAATATAGAATAAGGTTGTGTCAATTCTTCTACCCTGAGAATGTAGAGGCCCCTGTGGTCATCAGAGTTGGGGTGGGATCACCGGGCAAAGGCTCCCACCCTGGCCACGAGAAGCACTGTAAGGCATGAGAATTGGAAAGGTGTTTAGATTCTTAGTTCAACCCCTATATTTCCTTTCCCATCAGGAGATCAGGAAACTGAGGCCCAGGGAAGTGAGTGACTGGTCTGAGGTTTTAAGTTAGCCAAATGGGAGAGGCAGGGTGAGAGCCAGGGTGGGAATTTAGGTTTCCTCCTCTGCACCGAGCTGCTCTCATAGTTACTTTGGGAGGAGAGTGGGGAAGAGCCAACTGAAGAAGGTGTCACAGGGAGTCGAGAGGATGGATTTTATGGGTAGGAGTCCACCTTGAGTAGAAGTGAGAAATCGGGGAGATATTGTTGTGAGGACCAGGTGGCCAAGGAAGGGCCTTGAAGGTTCAATGAGTAAAATTTAGGTTTTTCTTCAGGATGGGCAGTAAGGGGCAGAGGGATACCCAGACGGTCATGCTAACTCCCAGGGGCATCTTCTGCTGCCATTGTTTGTGAAAAGGGTTATTCTGCAAACACCCTACTTTAAATCTGAAGCCCAGACTTTCACTCAGTATGATAATCTAGGCCAGAAATTTTGACCTCCTTGCTCCACATTGAAAGATAAGGCATAAAATCCCAGACCCTGTGGACTCTTCAAATAGAGCCTTGTGTTTCTCAGTCTGCCCAGAGATAAAGACCTTTGCTGTACAGAATTGAATTTCCACTGGCCAGGTCTCAGGCCTACCCTCCCTTGTCCTGTCCATCTTGGGTAGGACCCCATTGAGCTCCTTAAAGAAGCAGCCTTGTGTGGTAGCTGCTGGATGAGGACAAAGAAGAAGTGAGAGGGCACGGAGCCTGCTGGGGAGGCCATGAGGATACAAGGCTTGTGGGCCGTTCTCTCTTTGCTGCCATTGGATTGTTGGTACTGCTGCAACATGGCTCCAGCACCAGGGAAGAATGTAAGGGTCAGGAGCTGCAAAATGTAAACCACAGTGAAGGGAGATGAATCAATCTGCGGCAACCTAATAGACAGGAGGAAAACCTGCTAACGGGAAGCTTAGAAAGGCTCCCAGAGGTGCAGGGCTGCAAGAGATCATGGCCAGCCCAGCTCTGTCCACTTGGACGACCAGGCTTGGTCAGGGTTGGTCATAGAGTTGTCGGGCAGTGGACCTGGCCATTCAGGACCTGATAACATCTCCCTTGCAAAACCCTAAGAGGTCAGGGTTGAAGACGGGTCCCTGGGGCAAACCTACCTCCTCAATTGTGGTCACAGAACCTGGGAAGAAAGCCTTGCTTTTCTTTTCTTTTTTTTTTTTTTTTGGGGGGGGGGCAGTTTTTGGCTGGGTTGGGTTTGAACCCATGCCATCTCCAGTATATAGGGCTGGTGCCCTACTCCTTTGAGCCACAGGCACTGCCCAAGCCTTGCTTTTCTTTACATGGTTGTCATTCTTGTCTGATTACAGTACATGTTTGTTGTAGAAAGTTACAAAAGACCTACAAGAAAGTTATCATTCACAATTGTCTCACCAAAGGTAATCACTGTTTACTAATATTTTAGGGAATTTCCTTCCAATCTGTTTTTTCTGTGCATACATATCTTTTTAAAAATGGAGTCGTTATATTTGCATTTTATAGTTTCTTTCTTCACTTAAGATTATATGATAAGCTTATTCCCATCCTTCCTGTACTATCCTACACATCTTTTTAAAAAATTAAAAAAATAGATACACATTTAATTAATCAACTTGCTATTGTTGGCTATTTAGATTGTTTGCAAATATGCACCATTGTAAACACTACTGCAATGAACATCTTTGTATGACAATAATCTTTGACCACATTTTTGATTATTTCTACAGGGATATTTTCTTGGAAGTAGAATCCCTGTTTCAAAGGCTCTTGTTATGTGCCTGTTAATTTTCCCCTCCCCACCTGAAATGTTGTGCCAGTTTACTCTTCCATTAATTAGCAACTATGACATGCCTGTCTCAGCACACCTTTGCCAACACGGCAAGTTATTATATTCGCTTAAGTGGAAAGTTGTCTTTCCAGAGTCATGCTCGGCTTGCTGATAGCATGAGCCTCAAACGTGGCAGCTAATTTCTTTGTGTTTGTTGGCAGAGTTTAGTAGATTCACATGTGGAGAGTGTCAAGAAAACCAGGAGAAGAAGACTGAATTGATCCTCAGGCAGCCAGAGGTACAAAGGAGGGAGAGAGGGGCCCTGTGTATGAGGTAGTGTACTTGATTTGTCCTTCTCCAAAACTAAAAGTAGAATATCGAGCTGCCAGGCAAAACTCCTCCTCCCAAAGCTCTTGCCCATGAATGCTTCCTGGCTGATCAGGAAATGAGAGAACAAAGCAAATCCACACAATGATGGGCTTAGTGCTTTGGAAGGCCAGCGATGTGCAAAGCCCCTGACGCTAAGCAGAAATGAAAACGTTAATGGTGAGACACCCAAGGAAAATGTATTCCATATGCACAGGCCGGCTGGCTGCAAAGGAATACAAATGCAGCTAGGATGAGCTGGGAAGAGCAGGAGCAGCAGCCGACAATTCAGAACCTGCCTCCCAGCACACTCAGGCCAGTTTGACCTGAAGGTACTTGGGGGGGGGAGGGGGGGGAGAGGGAGGGCTGAATTTGACCTTTTTCCTGACTCTGGAATCAGATGACTTATTTTAAATAATCACAAGAGCCACAGTTTATTGGGCAAACCCCATACAGTCCTGGGTAACTACTGCTTTCCCTGCCCCTATGCTAATGCTTTGCTGTAGTATATTTATTCCCTAGAACAATCTGTGAAGTAGGAATCATTATCCCCATTTCTCAGATGAGAAAATTGATGCACAGTGAGATTAAGTAACCTCTCTCATTTGTCAGAGTGGTAGAGCCTGGATCTTAAATCAGGCCTTTCTGGCTTTACCTGTGCTCTTCCCAAAATGATGCCTGTGTAGGGCCTGACTTCCCGGTTCCTGGAAACGGAAAGGCGGGGTGGGAAGAAGTTGCAATCCAAGAGCACCCAAGCCTGGGCCTAGCAGCCACTCTGCTACCCTGGCTGACACGAGACCACAGGCTTCTTACTATGTGCACCACACTCTCAAGTGCTGGTGGTGGCATGGCAGACACAAGAGTGAGGCATTCTCAGTGTGGAAATAGCCAACAGGTCCTGGCATGTACTTCCCTGTGGCAGCAAGGGATGTCCTTTAGGGCAGGACATTCCTAGAGAGTACGTTGGTGATTAGGAGGTGGGGTGGATGGTGCTCTGACCTATACCTTCCCCGCTGGGAAGCCACAGGCACAGAATTCACTGTCAAAGAAAAGACTCCAGTATCCATGGAACATTTTGGACATCAGACTCCAGGCTATAGCTGGAAGAAATGTTCTTCCTATGTCTGACTTGTCTTCAGACATATGGCTTGTTTTGCAGAAGAATTTTGTGAGTGGCAGGGAGGAGAAAGGATATGGAAGGAAAGAGGAGGTACTGCTTTTAAGGAATCTCTGGGAGACCTAAAAACCTGGCCAGTGCCCAGCCAACCCGTGAGGCCTACTCGTTAGGGCCTCTCCACATTCTCCCCAAAGTCTCCCACTGCAACACACATTTTGCTGACCAACGGGAATCTTAGTGCTGACTTGCTGTTTTGCTGGAAAAACACTGGACAGACAAGAATAGGAGGGTTTTTTTTGCTTTGTTTTGTTTTTTTAAATTCTCTATTTAAAAAACAAAACAAGACAAAAACCAGAGCACAAAGCTTTTAAATTAAGTACTGGGGATTGACTAGTAAGGGCAAAATAGGGGATGGCTATTGTTAACTGACAAACCTAGTCTGGCTGGGGTTAATCCCACCCATGGGTAGAAGGTGACCCGTCCATGGTTTTGCTCTGTCCCCATGCTCAGCTTCTCCAGTTCCAGGGTGTGGCATACCCAGAGGAGGATGCAGTTAGTAGCATTTTCCACGTCCTCTTCTGTGTGAACCACAGGTGTTAAGCGCCCAGGTATACCATCCCATTTAATTCTCTGGACATTGCCCTGGGGCATCCTACCCATTTTGCAGGTGGGGATGTGAAGTTTAGAGAGGTGTGATCCTTGTTCATGATCACATGTATAGTCAGGGCAGAGCCGGGATCCAAACTGGGCAATCCATGGCCAGAGCCCATGTTCACAGCCACTATTGTTCTGCTTCCCAAGGATCAAGGGCTGATGCTCTAGGACTTTCTTTCTTTTTTTTTTTTTTTTCTTTCTTTCTTTCTTTCTTTCTTTCTTTCTTTCTTTCTTTCTTTCTTTCTTTCTTTCTTTTTTTCTTCCTTCCTTCCTTCCTTCCTTCCTTCCTTCCTTCCTTCCTTCCTTTCTTTCTTTCTTTTTTTTTTTTTTCTTGAGACAGAGTTTTTACTCTGTCACCCTAGGAGGGATAGAATGTACTGGCATCATAACTCACAGCAATCTTAAAGTCCTGGCTCTTGGGCTCAAGAGCTCCTTCCTCTTGCCTCAGCCTGCTGTGTAGCTGGAACTACAGACACTCACCACAACACCCATCTACTTTTACTATTTTTTAGTAGGGCCAGGGTCTCTTGCTCTTGATCAGGCTGGTTTCAAACTCCTGAGCTCCAGGTATCACCCACCTCAGCCTCCCAGATGCTCAGAGTCCTTACCTTTCCTGATGGAATTGAACGTGCTCATCATGCATTTCCTACATAACTTACTCAGGCACCTACTGTTATTCTTGACAATTTACTGTTATAATATACTGAGATAGATGTCTGCTTCCTAGAGTGTGTTGTCTCCTGAACTCTTAAAGGCAGGAATAATAAAACATGTTCATATATTCATTTCTCCAGTTCCTAGCAAAATTCATGGCACAAAGTCGATGCTTATTAAATATTTACATGACTCCTTGACTAACCAAATGAATGATCATCTGCTGTGTTACAATTAGATTTGTTTCTAGCATTTTAGTTTCTAGCATTCTAGATAGATAGATAGTGCTGGCTATAAATATCTACAGATATATAGATATATAAATATATATTATAGATAGTGCTGGCATTCTTTCTTTCTTTATTTTTATTGAAACAATTTCTCATGATCAAAGTTCCCTCTATTGTAACCAATCATATAAATAACCTATGTTGATGGAAAGGATAGCCACACACTATGGGAAAAGCCTTATGCCTGATGATTATACTGACTAACCTTCACATGAATGTAGCAATTTATGAACTGATAAATCTTGCAATGGTTTCCAGTATCATCAAAACTGAGAAAATTTCTTTTCAATTGTTATAGTTTATAATTTCTTACTCTTGCAATATTTATTGTGAATAAGCTCAGTCGACAAAATGGCAGGGCTTAAAAATGATATATTTAATTACATAGAGCACTGCTAGTGCTTTTTACACATTTGAGTAGGCAGAATGATATTGTGTAAGCAGAATTTTTCAAAACCTAAGTAGAGTCTTTGTAAGATATCACTATTTTGCTTTTAATAAATTCTGTCAACATCTGAACAATTTAATGAATTAGTTTCTTTTCTTTTATAGTGTCCATCTTTCTGTTCTTCTCTTTCAATAATTTAATTATAATCCATTTCTAATTGCCTTTCCAGTTCTTTTTAGCTGTGTAGGCTTCCTCCACCTCAGCTTCAGGTGTAAACAGATTTTAATTTGTTAGTTTATTGAATTACATTACAAAGCACTTTTAAATGCAACTTAAGGACTACCTTTGGAAAACTCTGAGAATTCATAGAGGACCTGAAAGAGATTAAAAAATGAAGTTAGCCAATGTTTTGTTTTGCTAAAAGACAGCAGGAATGGACATTGATAAATACAAGTTAGTTAAGAGAGGATCCAACCATAGGAAAAATAGATTTTTTTCTAATGATTTAAAATAAAATTTACAAAATATAAGAAGCACTAAACATGTACATTTATCTAAGAATGGGTAAACATGTACTTATAGAAGAGTATGTTATATTTGGAGAAGAGACTGGTATATTGAATGAAAATAATAAAGATATGCTTTTACTTTTACCTGGGCAGAGTGCATGGCATAATCATAGCTCACTGCAAACTCAAACTCCTGGCATGCAATCTGCCTGCATCAGCCTCCTAATTGGGAATAAAGGGGCACGTTACCACACCTAGATTATTTTCCTAAATTTTTAGAGATAGGATCTTGTTTTGTTGCTCAGGGTGGTTTTGAAATCATGTGCTCAAGTGACCATCCTGCCTCAGCTTCCAAAGTGCTAGGATTCTAGGTGTGAACCACCCAGCAGTATATTTAACTTTCAAAAAAGCAATTCTATTGATTTCCTTTGGGATAAAATGGTAACATTTTGTCTGTATTCAAAAGCTGGTGGCATCAATATACTCAATGTGTTTTAACACCTAACATAAAACTGATCAGCGAGTTTTAGTGAAGTGATTTGAATCGCTGTCCTTGGCTTTCTGTTTCCTTCAGATTCCATCAATACCCTAGATAAAAACATAAGAAGAATAAAAAAGACATAAAGCTGAAAGACACTGCTAATAAAAATCAGGATAGAATCTAGCATGAAATGATTTGGTAATCTCTTCATTTCTTTTGAATTGCAGTCTATCCTGTATGCTAAAAACATCAGCTACACAGGGAAGAAATGCCTTGGCAAGTCTTTCACTGGAAGGGACATCTGTGTTTACTTTGATGGGTGATATGATATGGTTACAACACATTTAATATATTCTTAAATTGCTTTAGAGGGAACATGGATTCAACTTTACATGAAGTAATATCTATAGAAAATATGGTGCTACTCAGAACACATTGGAATTCTTTTGTTAAATTATTTGTTTTATTTTTGGTTGTATAGTGTCAAAAAAGATCTATGCAGGGAAAGCTAACCAGGGGTGCACAAGAATCTAAATATCATTCCATAGAATAATTGAAGAGTTTTGTTTAGCACTACAAATAATATGACATAAACTAATTTTCTGAAAAATGAATAAGTTTTATACTATTTAAAAAGAAAGAATGTAAGGATTCCATGACACAATCTGTTTTAGGAACATAATATGCATAAAATGAAATAATTTTTTACTATAGGACATCTGAAATTTTTGCTAAGATACTTGGTGACTGTTTAAGGAGTTTATAGAATGAAGTCTTTTCCTTGGTTATTGGATCATACAACACCACAAAATGCCCTTTTAAAAACCTTGCTTACTTGCTCTCTCTATATATGTACACACAGACACACACACACACACACACACACACACACACACACACACTGTAAGAGGAAATGATAGTTACAGAAGTCGCAAGTTTGTGCTACAGCTGTACCAGGAAGAGAATCAGCAGTGTACAATTTTAATTAAATGGTAGTCAAAAGAAAATTAAGACAAAGACAACCTTCAATAACTGTGACATAGTTTTACTGTAATATAAAACAGCTTGTAAATGCAGTGTACAATTTTGGTTAAATGGCAGTCAACTTCGCTACTCTATTTTTTCAACTTCAAGCAACACACATTAACACGTAATTAACTATCACAGATGACACATGGGAGCCACAGGAGAGATGCATGAATCATTGGCTTGCTGACAACATGGCACACCAAGTTTAAGCACTGATTTTTTTTTTTTTTTTTTTTTTTTTTTTTTTTGACCAGGTTAGTTGCTTGAGTTCTAGATAAGGAGAGTTTACCGTAAGTTAGCTAGCCTCAGGTGTTCCTTTATATCAACACAGAAGGAACTGAGACAATTGCTTTTATTATGACTCTGTACCCTGTTACCATTATTTCTCTTTGCATTCTAGTAGTGCCTTCCAAATTGCTCTTAAGTTTCCACTTACGCCTCTCCTCCCTCACCCCTTCCTACTGTACTCCATCCTTTCTACACACAATAGACATAGTAAATTTTGAAAACTCCATACTACATTACACCATATCTATTCACCCTACCCTAACGTCAGCTAGACTGGCCTTCGCTTGCTATTAGATCTTCTTAGGTTCCTATTCTTCTGCCTGGATATTCTTGTGTCTCCTCCTCTCAGATCTTTGTTTAAATGTCACTTCTTCAGAGAGGCCATTCTGATCTACTCTCTAAATATCAAACTTGCCCCCCTGAAAAATTTCCTATATCTCCCACTCCCAAGCCTAGGCCACTCTCTATGATTTTTATCTTTATTTTTAAAATATGTGTTTAACATGTTTTTGGTCTTATTTCCTATAATGGAATATAAGATCAAAATGTCAGAGACTTCCTCATTATTTTATTTTTATCTCTTAGGATAATGCCTTGAAAAGCAGAATGCTAAATATTATTTTTTCAACAAATACATATTTAAAAAAAAGTTCATTTTCAAAAAATAACTGATTTAGCAATAGATTATTTTATAATTATAAAATTACTCCAACTGCACTATATTTCAACTAAATTAATATTGCTGTTACGAAGCTATTTTAGGTCAGTTCAAAAGTTTTGTCCATTTTTATGAGTCTAATTTAAACTGTAATATCTCAGTGAATATTTATTCAATTTAATCGAAATAAGCGCCATTTGAATCAGTGCACTTTTGCCAACGTAACACAAGTCGATTAATTCCGTTGGCATAAAAATTGGGTGCTCAGGATTCGATGAAGTCAAC